>QANZ01025057.1:80099-92979 GCA_003254925.1 Chamaecrista fasciculata | reverse complement strand
TCTGTTTTTTTTTTTTTTTGTTTATCTTTTCCTTTTTACTGGGATGCATATGATGAACTTGAGTACTTGACCCTTGATATTGATTATTGAGCACTTGTAGCCTTCACAAAATGGCATCACATATCATTTATCAAAATTTTGAGAAGCTAAGAATTACAATTAGATTTTCAGTAGGGGTACATAGGCAGAGGAGAAAATTGTCTCTGCAAAGATCTTCCTCTAAGTCAAAGCTAATTGAGATTTTGTATGGAGTGCCCCCTAAATTAGCAACGCTTCTTCATTGCTAATATTTTATTTTTCTACTCCCTATCATCCAATAAACTTTGGAAGAAAGACGCTATGCTGTTATACAACAAATTACAACACATTTTGAATGTGATTTTTACAAATAAAAATGACAATGATAACTTGTACCCAAAGGAAAAAAAAATGACAAGGATAAAATTATACACCTCAACCATGATACTTATAGTAGTATTACAAGCTCATGGCTCTTGATGAAAGTTCTGGTTCTCCCTCTTGTAACTCTGATTCAACTCCCCCACGGTTAACCTACAACGATAAAAATGAAGTAAATTGGGTCAAAATTACCTACTAATTAGATTACCTATAGTTTATAAATAACTGCTGCACATGAAGTAAACCATAAACAAAAATCCAAAATGAACTGTTAGGACCCAATTGAAAAGCACAGGTCTGAGTCCCACAATGGAAATGTAAGATTTTGATAAGGGGTTTATGTGGACTTTGAACCTATGAGCTCACTTAAGGAGGGAGTTTAATTCTCCCAAAGATTCTTGTCAATTTGGTATCTGAGAATGGGGCTCTGATGTGTGGAGTTCATAAAGTGATCTGAGATCATACCATCGAATCTTTTATCTTAGCCAAGTACTGCTCCAGAGAACCATCTCCACGAAGAATTTTGCCTCCACATCCAGGGGAATTCCCGGATCCTACAGATTCCTCATCAACGACAACAGCTTCAACCCGGTTATTTCCTGTCATAACATCTGGAATCTGGTGCATAGAATCATTGAATAAATGAGAGGAACCATAATGATCACATGTTTCGAAAAAAAAAAACAATGGGATCTGCCATACCTCATACATGGCTTCATTTAGGATGCTTTCGAGCAGGGCCCTTAAACCTCTGGCGCCAGTATTCTTGACCATTGCTTTCTTTGCAATTAGTCTTAGTGCTTTCTCTATGAAGTGAAGCTTTACCTGAGGTGTAAGAGGTAGAAAATAAAAAGATAAAGACCTCTTTTACTTACCCCTTTCCTAACCAATTCTCAATTACATACAGAATGATTGAACAAACAAATGAATGACCTTCACCAAAAAAAAAAAAAAACAAATGAATAACACCCATAGCTGAGCTTGGAGGGAAAGGCGACAAGGAAGGGGGATTTACAATTTACACAAGGAAACTTGGATAGTTATACAAAAGCAGCTGGAACAATTTAGCAAGTTTCCAATCAGAAACTGGTACTGAATGGAACCAAATGGCATAATAAATCAAATTATTTAAGGTCAATTTTGACAGGTGATCAGGCTCTAACATGTTCAAATGGTTGAACAGTTGAAGATAGCATGGCTTAGAGGCAGGCTGTAGTCAACATTAGCTAACCACATGAAAGATAAATATAAGAAATAAAGAAAATATTTGGGGCAGGTGTCAAAGGAAAATGGTAGGAGGAAGAGTGTGAGAGTAACTGGTGCATTTGTTTTATTGATAAAAGTTTCAAAATAAAAGATATTTTAAGCCAGTGCATCATTATTTTACTAGGTCCCACACTGACAGTCAAACAAGTAAACTAAAAGTTTGTGAGTTCTATGTCTCCAAATGCCTACATTTAGTCGCTTTGGGTTTATCTGGATCTGCTGGTCAGGTGGTCTAGGGATTAAGGGAAAAACAGAGGGAGAAAGAGCCGTTCTTACATTATTCATGCCGAATAATTTCTTGTACTGCTTGCCAAGAGCATTCTTTGGTTCAGTGAGGACCTGCAATGATAATTGTGTCATTATGTGAAAAATCTTCATAGCAATATATAGCACTTGATCATTGTCAGGTTAGATTACCGATTACCCACATTACTAAACTAAAATAAAAATCATGCCAATTGCAGCATCTAAAACAAACTTTAGGTCCTATTTACTTTTCTTGTTTTTTGGGCTGAGCACACCAGAGTTTTAGATTATGCTAATTTCTCATAATTGATTTTCTCATTCAAAAGAAAAAAATAGATGGCTGACAAATTATAAAGCCTACTCAACAAATTCACAACCCTTTTCGTACAAGGGAAGTAATCACAAATCACAAGAAACTTGATACCCTTGAAGTTACAAAAACTATTCTTGGACCATGGTATCCTCATCCAAATTTCTTCATTCTTTTTCATAAAAAAATTTAAATATCTTGAACATCTGGTAAAAGAGATGGTAATTCCTCAATAGCCAAATTACATTGACAGAGAAGAGATACATAATCATATGAATTTAATCCATTTAGTTTAGATAGCTAAAAGACCATATAAGTTCTTGGCTTTATCAATAGATAAACACCAGGTGTGATGAACAACAGAAATGGTGGCCAGTGGAAGCGAAAAGCAGAATAAGTCCCAGCAGCACTAGTGGAAAGGGAATTAGGATAAGTAATGATATGATCCTAGATATATCAATGAAAGAATACCTGCACAAGTTGGTCTTCAGTCAATGCTGACAAGCTTACTAAGATTGGGAATCGTCCAATAAACTCTGGTATGAGACCGTATGCAATAAGATCAGCACTTTCCACCTGAAAATTGCTAATGCAACTATTAGATTCAACTGAAAGGTTATTGTGCATGACAATGATATTCTTGTTACTTCTTAATTTCCTTCAGGACTGGATGGGTGGGATTGCACATAGTATCAACTATAATTGCTTAAAGCATCTCATTCTTAAAACATGAAAACAAAAAAAAATCTATCCGGAGAACGAGGGCTAATTCTCACAGATTCAAGTAAAGATGATGTCACTGCAGCAGCAGTTGCTCCATTGGCTCTCATATTGGCACGAACTGGGGCTCCAAAGCCAATAGAAGAATCTTCTCGTCTGGTTTAATGAATAAATAATAAGAATACTAACGCATACTCTAATAAACCAAAATACAGACCAACTGCAAAACTAATATTGTTGCCAAACAAAGTGAAAACAACAATAACAGCAACACGAAACAGAGAGAGATCTACCTCTCTGAAATGGTTTTATCAAGATCTATGAATGCTCCACCACATATAAAAAGAATGTTCTTTGTGTCAATCTGCATGTCATAAAACATTGATGGAGGGTATCTTAGAAAAGCAATAACTGTGTTACTTGAATTAAATACATACTGCACTAGGTTATTGAAAGTGGCCTTGATTGCCAATCTTTTAAAATATAGTTGATAGGGGGAATAAAGTTCTTGCAAAAAATATTCATTTTGCCTTCTTTCTTCCCTTTATCTATGTGTCAATCATTAATAGCCTATATTCTAAGGGACACATATTAATAAAGGTCTAAATGGATCATTACAATCAGGTGCAAAACCCACTGGAGCAAGGTGGGCCTCACCAAGAGGAATGGCTAGTAAATGGCTGAGGGAAGTTTATTTTGCTAGCAAAATCCTTTCATTTATTATTTGTAATTCTTTAAATAAAATGGAAGGAAAAGGTTTAGCTGCTTGCTATGGCTTAGACACTCTGTTGTCCTGCCCTTCAGAAGTCCAAGTAATAAATTCCTTGGAGATTAGTTTGTTCAATAATCACTTCCATATCTATACTAATGTACAATATTTTGGTGGAGTTGAACACTTTGTCTCTTCAAAGTACATATCTGAATCTTAAAAATGGAAGGTTGTTGTTATACGTAATTGCTTCAAGTTTCAAAGCTATCAGTTATCTCTTTATTTTTTTTAGTGGAAAAACATGTAAAAAGGGGATTGGCAGGCTTGTTGAATGGATGTGAAATTTGCATAAATTCTTCATAATATGTAATATTAGAACATTTTTTCATTGCTAAGCCTTATATTTCTTGACCCAAACGGCACATTAGTAATTATTCTTTGTATATATAACTTCGATCATATAACTAAGAACTTTCTCCGCACTTGTCCAAAAACCTAGTGTGATATCCAAAGAATATCCAAGTACAGACATGAAATGATATGGAACAAAAAGGACTCGTACCTGTATGTTATCACCCTGTGGATGCTTCCTTGCTCCTTTTGCAGGAATATTTACTATCTAGACAATGAGATAGATATTTAAGTTTAGAATTTCATAAGAATGTCCCAAACCATAATACAGTAAATCAGTATTTTAGAAACGTTTAGAACGAATCATCTGAATTTGGAAGAAAATGAAAATGGTTTGCAGACAGAAACAGACAAATCATATTAAAACAAATATCATGTAATCTAAATTATCAATTATATTGTAAACTAAAAATAACAACCACTAATGTATATTAGGCACTTTGGTTAAGAAATGCTCAGGAAATCAAACTTAAGGATGTAAAATATCAGAACTGAAAACCACATTAAATTAACCAGGGTGAGGGAGCCTAATGAATCACTGAATCACAAATAATTGACATTTTTCATTTATATTATTTTGGCCATGAAATATCTCGAGATTTTATAAGGGGTAGACCAGTGTAATTGACACGTTTCATTAATAAAACAAGACTGCTTTTTTTTTTTTTCTTTTGCAGACAGAACAGGAAGAGCACCAATAATTTACTTCTGCAGTGGACAGCAACCAAAGCACAAGGAGTAGAAGAAACAACACTATCAGCATTATGCCAACTATTCTAAAGTGTCATCTTATGCTTGAACCCCACAGTTCTCCCCTGCGAATTATATACAAAATAGCAGCAGCGCCCTCTAACTAATTAATATCTGTGAAGAGTCCTTTAAATCTAAGAAGCTGCCAATAAGAAGAGTATACTGCGTTTGCTTGGTCTAACAGACATTTCTTCTAACACATCAATGCTATGAGTCAATTATGTGTTCAATTAAAAACTACCCTACATAAAATGGAAGAGGAGCTGAAAATGCAATATAGCTAATTGCATGCAAAGTCAAACTGCAGTACATACAAGATATCAGTTTTCTAATTCTCATTATATAGATAGATTGGGTCTCTAAGTACGTAATAAAACTTAGCAGATGTCAATGAAAGACTAGATAAACTAATCAGCAACACATGGAGTAAAGAAATATTTTACTCACAGTTCCTTCCAGCATTTTTAATAATGCCTGCTGAACACCCTCACCAGAAACATCCCGGCTGGTATTTAAGCTCTCCGCCTATAATATTAACAATAACATTTAAAAGTTACAATGGATTTACAATGAAGAACTTAATCAATTAAATAAGCAAGAAACCTTCTTAGTTATCTTGTCAACTTCATCAATGTAGATTATCCCTTGTTGAGCAGCTTGAACATTGTGCTCTGCTGCCTATACAGAAGATTGATTATCAGTAGTTATCACAACATGATATTTATATGAGAATAAAATTGCAAGAAAAAGAGGATGAACCACATTGGTACTCTTCTGAGAAACAAATTAAAAGAAAAATATATATATATCTTATATTATATGGCTCCACCCCTTTCTGGTCGTTCATGTTTAAAACTATAGTCTATGAAATTAAAAATAAGAGAAAATTTACTATTCGGTCTCTCTTTCTTTACTAAGTTAACAATTTAGTCCCTTATTTATTTTACATACATATTTGCGTGCCCGTTAGGGCTCGCAAAGCCCCTAGTATATATATATATATATACGAGAATTTATAAGCAAAGGAAGTACTGTGTTCATCAAAGAAATAGAAAGTGAAAGTAGATTCAATTAGCATAAAAGAATATGATCAGAGCATCAAGAAAAGATAAATAATACAACATGTGAAGACAGACAAAAGTCTTCAGTAATGTCAAACCTAAATATTAGTATGCAAGAGCATCCACCAAGAATAATGTGTTAACCATGCAGTCATTTTTATAACTTAGGACTTGACAGCACAAGTAGATAGATCAGGAAAACTGTAGATGCAGAAAAGAATCCAGAAACCAATGAAGGTAACTTATGACTTATTACTCTAAACTTTTGTTCTCTTCAGCCAATAGGGTTTTCAATGGCCTTTTCAGATTTCATCTAAGCATCCGGAGCAGGAAAATTGTGCAAGGGCAACAAGTTATATTCTAAGACCCTTCCTTCATCATCAATAATATGCAAGTGTGAGCAAACATTTAAAAAAAAAAAAGGGTAGTGCAAAGCCATGAATAGGTGATTCCTAGTTGAAAGAAAGTCTTGATAAACTATTAGAAGGACATGGTAGTTCCACAGAAAAAAGTCATACCACAAGTAGTTTATGCAAGATTGATTCAACATCTTCTCCAACATAACCAGCCTGCAAATTGATTTGCTCATTCAGTTCAATAAGTCATTAACACAAAAACTATCAAACAGCAACAAAATCTTGAACCAGGAAAACTGGTGTGGAGCACCTAGATTTTCATTTGTACGTAGAATTTTATTGGAAGTGGCAAGACAAGCCAAAACAGTTCATATCATTAAAATTAGGTGAAATTCGGACCTTTGGCAGAAGAAGATGGAGATATAAGCATCTCATTTGGTTACATTTAACTCCTACTCTGTCAACTTCTAATATTACCTTATCAATAAGAGCATACTTGCCTGTGTTAAGGTTGTCGCATCAGCAATGACAAATGGAACATTCACAAACCTAGCTAGTGTCTTAGCAAGTAATGTCTTCCCTATTGATAAGAATTCAAAGAAGCATAGCAGTCATGTTGTGATTTCAGATGCCTGATGCAAAAATAGCATCTAAACAATGTGGAACAACAAAGAGTATTGCACGCCGTACCTGATCCTGTTGGACCCATCAAGAGAACATTACTCTTTTCCAGCTCCACATTTTCATCAACATCTAATACTTCTAAAATCTCAGAATCTGTCCCTGACCTAGTATTAAAACAATAAAACCCACAAATTCACTCATAGCAAATAAATACCCTAAAATAAGAATAAATAGAATATAAAGAAAAGGAGCTCAGGAGAATCAACTAGGATTCCACTAAGGAACACAAATTATGAAAAACAAGTGATGCCGTGCAAGAACTAACCCTTTTGGCAAAGAGCCATGGTGTATTCTCTTATAGTGATTATAAACAGCTACAGAAAGTACCTTCAACACAAACATTGACCACCCGTGAGATCATCTTAGGTCATAATTTGGAACAATGCATTCACATAGACTTACTATGCAAGAACACTAAAGTAGCACTGAGCCACTGATACAAGTCTATATTTGCCCATTATACTACGAAAACATAACTGTAGTATAAACGATCATTATCATACTGAATGAGCACTAACAGTAATACAATACTGAATCAAATATGGGCATCAATCATAAAGAAACTTCGGGTACAAGATACCTTTTTGGCTTTATCCTGGCCAATAACAAACTTATCAAGACCTTTGCAGATCTCCTTTGGTGTGGGCAAATCCTTCCCCAAATTGGAGCCACCCCAGACAGTCTTCTTTCCTTTAGCCCCAGTTCCGCCACCTTCCCGTGAAGCCCGTATAACTTTAGCGAAACCCGGCGGTCCTGCCGGAGTATGCACGGCCAAACCATTTCCATTAGATAAACCTGGTGGTGGGGGAGGCCAGTTCTCTGGTGGTTCCCCATCATTTCCACCATCATCCAAGGATCTCAAAGTGTCCCATAATGTCACTCTTAGCTTATCACTGCCATTATTACTTTTAACATGAGCATAATCCTCTCCTCCAGAGCCACCACCATCAGGACTATTCACATTATTATTACTACTTTCTCTCCCATCTTTGCCATGGGTTCTCTTTGACGATTTGTTAGTGGCATTATTACTTACTCTACCAATCTCCACAAAAACACCCTGAAGAGGAGAAACACTATAAGGACGAAAGTAATAAGCAGTTTTGCATTTGGGACAAATGTTCACAGCCTGGTAAGCCCCTTCTCCTTCAAGAGGAACTGTAGGGTTCGAATTGGAGTCAGAAACTGAAGAAGAAATTGGGAAATGCCGATTCGAGAATACAATGTCCATGTTCTTCGTACAACGTGGGCAATTCGTCTCGGCCCGAATCTTTCGGGTCGGGTTGTGGGTGTCGTCGGAGCCGCCGCCGTGGTCCGACGACTTATAACGCTCCTGAACTCCGATGAGCGATTCCCGACGCCGTCTACGGTTGGCTAGGTAAGAAATCGGACATACCCGGTTGAACCGGAAATCGAATCTCGTCGTGAAATTACGGCTAGCTCGTAGTGAAACAGCCGATTCGACCTCTCCGTGAGATAACATCGCCATTTCCTTCAGATTCTTCCATCTCGAGAAGACGCGAGACATAGTAGAGAATTCGTAAATTTGGAATCAAGAAAAAGGAATAATGAGTGTGAATAACTAATTAATGAAGAACTAAGCTAAGAGAAAAAAGAAGAAGAGCATTGCGATCTGTATAAGCAATCAAATGAAATGTGAAAATGCGAATTTCAGTGTGAGAAAGAATGAATGAATGAATAAATATAAGAGGGAAGAAGGAAAGAGAAGAGAGGAGTGTTTTTCGGAGGAAGAAGAAAACTGGGAAACACAGAGTGTCTCTCTCTTTGCTCCATAGAAGGCGAATGGATGATGGTAATGAAAGAAAGGCATTGTGTTTTGTGTACGTTTTCGCATACATACGGTTCTTCCTATTTTTGACACTTTGACCGTATCGTCTTTTTTTCAACTTCCTACATTCTACGAGTATTTAGCTCAGATTCCACTAGTTTTTCTACAAATAAAATTGTAACCGCAAACACATAGGAATTAGGATAATGTAATTTTTTTTCACTTAAAAATGAACCATTTATTTCTATTTTTCCTTTTCGTGATAATTGATAAAAGCTCTCATCACGTGGAGTTTAGATTGTTCATTTTGAAAACGTGTATTATCATATTAAACGCGTGTTTTTTTTATGTGCAAGAAAGAAAAATTTAAGTGAAGGAATAACGTCTCACTCCAAGTTGAGAAGAAACTTTGACTTTCAGGATAGAAATTGTGAGGGGCTAAGTTGAATGTTTGATTAATTTAGGATTTTCAATTTTGTGAAACAAAATAAAATCATTTTTACACACAAACTATATTAAAGGTGGGGGTATTATTGTCAAATAAAAAAAACAAAAAAATTAATGCAAGAGTAAACTCAGATTATTTTTATAGTTTCAAGAATAATAATAAATGCTTATCATGTGCTTTAGCACATGATAGATATTTCCATAAAATAATAATATGAAAGATCTACACTTTTTTCTCTTTCTTCCATTCTCTCTGGGAGTGGATCCGCTAAAGTATAAGTCAGTTGAAGTATATAAATTATTAAATCTTGGTTGTTGATTAATCATACTTTATTTTATACTTATACATTGAACAACTAGGATCAACTACTTCACTAATTCATACTTTAGCTAATCTGTTTCTTTCTCTCTCATATTTTACAAAAAAAAATATAAAAAATCTATTTTCGTTAGAGAAACGTTAGAACTGAAGAGAAAATGTGAGAGTTGGGCGTCAAATTAGATTAACTCCAAAAATCATTCAAATTATAATATAAATCCATACAAATAGGCTCTAAGGCCCTTTTTTTTTCTGGTGAAAATAAAGTTTAAGTAAGTTGGGCCCTGGGGGCTCACAAAGGCTAGGGCAGGCCTCCAGGCTCTATGAGCGCTTAAAGAGGTACTTACAGATCACCTACCAACAAGGTCCTCACATCGACAGTGGAAATTGAACTCACAACCTTATAGGTTATGAGTCGACTCCTTACCAACTGGGTCAATCTTTGTTGGCCAGCTCTAAGGCCCTTTGATCGTACTAATATCTGATTATGAGCCCAACAAAAACCAGGCAAAATGAATATTATATATATATATTATTCATGCCAATTTATATATATTTTAAAATGGTAAATAATTAAATAGGAATGTAATCAATGTATGATATCTGAGTTTCAATTAAAGGTAGCTACAAGCCAAATACCTTGACGGCTTGACCCCCCCTTCAGGTTCAGTGGGGAGGGACATCAAAGATATGTTATAAAGTATTTGGTCATAAATTAAAACAAAAACGACAGACATTAGTGAATCTGTACAAGCTGGTGGTTGTGGTGGAGAAACTAATAGAGCTACAGAGAACTTTCGCTATTTTAAAATTGAAAGTGAAACAGAATGATTAGCAAACCTCAACATGTTGTCCCTCAACAGTAACCAAGGAAGTACACAAAATTATTGGAATAAGATTAATTAATTGGCTAGTAGATATATAATTTTAAGATTCAAAAAATAAAACTTAGTTGGAATAACTGTTATTGCTGTGAAATTTCCCCCTGTTGACCACCATCAGCATTGTTGTAAATTTAGCCTTAGGGGTGTACATATATACTTGACTCGGCCTGGTCATTTTTTTTTTTTTGAAATCGGGCCGCGTCAAAAATCGGCCGGCCCGAATTTAGGTGTTCTAGATCCAGTCTGGCTCGAGGTATACTATTATTATTTTTTATTATATATATTTATATTTTTTTTTACAAAACATTCTTTTTTATTGTAGAAAATATACATGTATTCTTATTTTTATTAATTGTATATTAAAAAATACATAAAATATATACTTAATCTCAATTAAATCAATAGTTTTTTAATAAATAAATCAAATTAAATATTTTTAATAATAAAAATATCATTAAAGTTATCCAAAATTATTTTTTTATCAACATATACAAGTTAAAAATCATATATAATGAATAAATAACTTAAATAAATAAATATAAAAATTTTGAAAAAAGAAATTGGCCCGATTGGGCCCGGTGGCCTGACACAGGTTCTGACCGGGCCGAGTCTCGAGCCTGGCCAAAACCTGGCCCGTGTACACCCTTAGTAAATTACGAAGTATGGACACTGATACAGACACGGGACACGATACGGATACAAACACTCTGACACGTCAAATTCTTAAAATTACTCGACATGACACGACATATATTTATATATATAAATAATTAAAATTAATTAATTCTGATGAAAACTTTAAAAATTACAATATTTATTCATAATATATGTGATGTGTCATTATTTTCTATTATTTGTCATATTAAAGCCACAAAAAATTGATTCTATATTTTGAAATTTATTAATAAATATTGTACGGGTGTCGAATATAGACATGTGCCCGATATGTCGACACACCTCAAAATAAAATGTACATGTAAATGCTTGTGAACAAACAACATTGATCAACATTTACAATATTTCATCTTTCATGCACAGATTGAAAAACATACATACAAAATTAACTTCTAAAATTAGGTTGCGTTTGGATTAGGGGTGGCAAATGGTTGGGTTGGATTGGTTTTGGGTTGGGTTGGAAATGGTTGGGTTATAAATGGGTCATTGACCCATTTATGACCCATTTATATTTTCTAAATGGGTCATGGGTGGGTCATGACCCATAAAATTAAGGGTTGACCCAACCCAACCATGAACCCATCTTAAAATATTTAGATTATTTATTTTATAAACTAATTAATTAGAATAATTTTTAAAGTATTCAAATTTAGGACTAAATAGTATTTTTATTCAGATTTTGGACTGATTTACAGTTTCCACCTTTTTCATATTTTTAAAAATTACATTTTGACCCCAATTTTTTTAAATGGTTTTCATTTTAGTCCTCAAATATCATGATCTAGGGACTTTTTTTTAAACTTTGAAAATATTTAGGGGCATTATGTAATTTTTGCAAAAATTTGCAAAATTCATCTTCCTTCCACTTAACTCACAGTTTGGTGGGACTAAAATGCATTTTTTTTTCAAATTTAGGACTAATCTGTAATTTTATCCTTTTTCCAATATTTTTCAAAATTACAATTTTGGTCCAAATTTTTTTTTATAATTTTCATTTTAGTCCTCAAATATTATGGTTTAGGGACGTTTTTGTAAATTTTGAAATTTTTGGGGGGCATTTTGTAATTTTTGCAAAAATTTATGAAATTGCATATTTACCCCTTTCATGAAACTACATAGTTTTGATACAAATTTGGGTTGGGTTGGGTAACCCATGGGTTTTACCCAACCCAACCCAAATTTTAATGGGTCAATTTTGAACCCAACCCATCTTAACCCATTATCTAAATGGGTTGGGTTTGGGTTGGTTAATTTGTTGTTGGGTTGGTTGGGTTGGTGGGTAATGGGTTGAGATTGCCACCCCTAGTTTGGATACTCAGGTATGGTCCCTTTATCCCCCTTTATCCTTCTTTATCTCCCAGTACTCCTTTACTACCAGAGCTACAGTAACAAATGGTGTTTGTTTTACCTTTATCTCCACCTCCTTTATTTTCCTCCTTTATCATTCATTTATCTCTCCTTTATCCCTCCTTTATCTTCTAAAATTACTAACATATCCCTACTCAACTACCTATAATTACCTACTTTTTACTAAAAAATAATAAAATATTCAAAGGGCATATTTGTAAATTGCATATAAAAATATTTTTTTATTACCCTTACAACTTTTTCTCTCCTTCATCTTTTGAGTAAACTCCCAAACTGGTCCCCGAATTATTGGGTCGCTGACAGATTGGTCCCTGATTTATGGAAATTGACAAATAGGTCCCCGAATTTTACTAACGTTAGTCAAATTGGTCCCTGAAGCCATTAACTGCTGACGTGGCACGTTAAGTGCCACGTCAGCAGTTGGAAAACTAAAAAAAAAAGCCAACTGTGCGTGTCACATCAGCATTAATAATAAAAAAAAATATT
>QANZ01025057.1:9391-79189 GCA_003254925.1 Chamaecrista fasciculata | reverse complement strand
TCTAACATATTGAACTATTTTGATAAATTCGGGGACTGATTTGAATAATACTGTTGCACATCACAATTGTTGAACTTTAATGTACAGTCACAATTCTGATGATTTGGGGTTTTAGAGTTTAGGGTTTGTGTTTGGAGTTTGAGGTTTTAGAGTTTGGGGGTTTAGGGTTTAGGGCTTTCGAGTTTGGGGTATGGGATTTTAGGATCTAGGTTTGGGGTTTTGGGTTTTAGGGTTTTGGGTTTGGGATTTTGGGGGTTGGGGTTTTAGAGTTTAGGGTTTGGGGTTTGGGGTTTTAGGGTTTGGGGTTTGGAGTTCTAAGATTTGCAGTTTTAGAGTTTAAGGACTAAATTGAAATGTTTGGAAGAATTTTGGGACACTTTACAATTTTAGGATTTTATGATTTTAGGGTTTAGGGTTTAGGATTTTATGGTTTGGGGTTTTGGGGTTTGGGGTTTTGAATTTTAAGGTTTGGGGTTTTACAGTTTAGGGTTTAAGGTTTTAGGATTTGGGGTTTGGGATTTTAGGGTTTGGGGTTTGGGATTTTAGGGTTTAGGGTTTGGGGTTTCAGAGTTTTGGGTTTGGGATTTGGGGTTCTAGGGTTTGAGGTTTTAGAGTTGAAGGACTAAATTGAAATGTTTAGAATAATTTTGGGACACTTTACAATTTTAGGATTTTAGGGTTTTAGGTTTTAGGGTTTAGGTTTTAGGGTTTGGAGTTTAGGATTTTAGGATTTAGGGTTTAGGGTTTAGGGTTTGGGGTTTGGGGTTTAGGGTTTTGGATTTAAGGTTTTTAATACTTTTAAGGACTAAACTGGAATGTTTGGAAGAGTATTGGGACATTTTACAATTTTATTTTGAGGATTTGGGACTAAACTGGAATGTTTGGAAGAGTTTTGGGACATTTTACAATTTTATTTTGAGGATTTGGGACTAAAATGAATGAAGATGATGAAAAAGAGGGGAAATTGAGAATAATGAGATAAAAATATAACTCAGGGACCTATTTGAATTTTGAATGAAATATTTTTTTTTTATTATTAATGCTGATGTGGCACGCACAGTTGGCTTTTTATTTTAGTTTTCCAACTGCTGACGTGGCACTTAACGTGCCACATCAGCAGTTAACGGCTTCAGGGACCAATTTGATTAACGTTAGTAAAATTCGGGGACCTATTTGTCAATTTCCATAAATCAGGGACCAATCTGTCAGCTACCCAATAATTCGGGGACCAGTTTGGGAGTTTACTCATTTCTGTTTGCTCCTCCCTCCCACGAATTGTTCTCACCCTGTCGAGAAGAGAAAAATTCAAAACCCGTGAACTTACTCACTCACTCACNACACTACTTCGTAAACCAAACCTCACACTACTTCTTTACATTATTATGTTGATTGATCTTCCTTCCCGCCATCACCATCACCCTCATCCTCTTCTTCTGACACCAAAAATTCCTTTTCCATCATCATCATCATCGTTATCTCATAGACAAACCCAGAATCGAAGAAGCAATAAAATAAGTGGCATTGAAGAAGGAGCAAAACAGAGGTGGAAGCAAAAAAAAAAANAAAAAAAAAAAAAAAAAAAAAAAAAAAGCCAAAGCAATTTCTGCAAAAGTGCCACTATTATCTTTTCGAATCAGGATCAATCAATCGTTTCTTCTTCTGCTTTCATTTGCTGTCCTCCATTCTCTGAAAAAAAAAAATGGGAATAACATTGTGGATTGCAAATAATAATTCTTGTTCCCATATCGTTAGCTTATTAAGACAATTCTTGCTTCTCGTTTCCATGATTGAATGGGAATCCGATTCCCTCACTTTTAATCCTTTCCCTTCATGGTGGAGCACCGAATTAGCTTCTCTTCTACATGATGGTTCTTCGTCATTATCATTTTTTAACACTAAATCCCTAGCCACGAAAACCCCCTTTTACTTCCTTAAATTCCTCGCCGATTTGCCCTAAACAATATATCTTCTGTCTCCAGCTTCCGCCGATCTTATCACAGAGGCAGAAAATGGTACAGTAGATGTTTATATACTTTATAGTTTATATATTATAGCTTATGTTGCGATTTGAATTGATTTTGAAATGCGTAGTGTTTTTTTGAATTTCAGGGTTTGGGGGATTCTGAGAAGAAACCTATGACGGTTGGGCCATGGGGAGGCAATGGAGGATCTCGTTGGGACGATGGGATATATTCAACAATTAGGCAATTGGTGATCGTTCATGGTGCTGGAATTGACTCCATCAAGATTGAATATGATACCAAAGGGTGTTCTATCTGGTCTGATACACATGGTGGAAGTGGAGGCCATAAAACTGATACGGTAAAAATATTTCAATGTTTCATCAACTTGCAATAGAGTAAACATATAAATTAGTCCTCAAACATACATGAGTTAAATAAAAGCTCAATCTCTAAAAGTTCAGTGTACAATCTTTAGCAGAATAGTGAATCCAATACATTGAAGTCATTTTGTCTTTGCAATTTTAGTCTCTCAAAATCGGCTTAAGACATTAAGTTGTATTACCTCGACGACTTTTAGAGATTGAGTTGTCAACTCGTGTACCTTCTAGGGATCAAATTGTATGTTTGTTCATTTGTAGAACTTGAACAAGGAAGTATGTGATTTCTAAAGGTGGAAGTTAGTGCTTAGCTCACTAAAAAAGGGTAATTTAGACAGTAGATAGCTTATTGTGTTGCTTTGTGTATGTGTGATAGAGTCTAATGAAACTGGTGCATGGTCGTAAACTTGTAATTACATATGATGATGATTGGGGTGCAGGTGAAGCTTGACTACCCAGATGAGTTTCTAACTTCGATTCATGGATACTATGGTAGCTTAAATCAATGGGGGACAGCCTTTGTTAGGTCTCTGAGTCTGGAAAGTAACAAGAAAAAATATGGACCTTTTGGGGTTGAAGAGGGGACATATTTCTCATTCCCTATGACTGGAGGAAAGATTGTTGGGTTCCATGGCAGATGTGGTTGGTACCTAGATGCCATTGGAGTCTACCTGAAGCCCTTGCAGCAGCCAAAGCCGTCGAAAGCTTTGGCTCATTCGCAGAACTACTTAACCAACACCACTGACAATGCTGGCTTCTCTGTAATACAGGGAAGTGTGGGTGAAAGCTATGATATAGTTCTTGCTGTAAGACAGAGGGATGGTTTCTGTAAACCTCCACAAAACAACATCTCTGTTTCTGCCAAGACCCCCAGGTTCAAAGAATCCGAGGCTATTGAAGATCCCAAAGAAAAAAAGGTATGAAAATCTTCATGGATTATGGCCTTTGAAATATTTGATATTATGCATTAATTCATCAGGTATGGTGGTTGTTGCACCAAATGTATTTCAGATAGTTCATGTGGAAAAGACACCCCCAAAGCTCGAAAAGGCACCCTCAAAGGTTGAGAAGGCACCCCCAAAGGTTGAGAAAGTACCCCCAAAGGTTGAAAAGGTACACCCAAAGGTTGAAGGGGTGGTAACATATGGGCCATGGGGTGGTTCTGGTGGGAGTATATTTGATGAAGGAATCTACAATGGGATCCGTCAAATCAACTTGTCGCGCAATGTCGGAATTGTGTGGATAAGAGCCTTGTATGATCAGGATGGGGAAGCCATATGGGGATGTAAACAAGGTGGAAAAGGAGGATTTAAAACTGATAAGGTAAAATTGAGAGCTTGCAAAATTTCCTTACTTGTGATCAATCTATGGCAATATCAGATTTGGTTTATAAGCGGTTTATGTGCATGACTTTGCAGATAATCTTCGATTTCCCAAATGAAGTTCTGACTCATATAACTGGATACTATGGACCTGCGATGTACATGGGACCTGGCATGTATATGGGGCCTGATGTAATAAAGTCACTAACATTCCACACCAACAAGAGGATTTATGGACCATATGGAGAAGACCAAGGAACTCATTTCACCACGAAGCTGAAAGAAGGGAAAGTGCTGGGCATTCATGGGAGAAAAGGCTTGTTTCTAGATGCCATTGGTGTCCATGTTCTAGAAGGGAAAGTAATAACGCCAGTATCAAATGCATCTCCTCCTTGCAAGGCAGTTGTTTCAAAAGAACCAAGCATTGCCGAAATAGATAGCGCTCAATGGCCTGCAAAACTGGTACTTGCTAAGCAGGCACCACGAGAAGAGGTATATATTTCTTTATCATTTGAAGATCTTAAATATAAACACACAAACTCGTGATCATGATAACATAGATTCTAAAGGAAAAAATCATACTTATTAGATAGAGGTCACTGGTTTAAATCCTAAAAACAACCTCTCTGCAAAGCAGGGGTAAGACTGCGTACCCTCCCCAGATCCCACCTAGTGGGAGAATCATATTGGGCCACCCTTAGATAGAGGTGGTTTACAAAAGCGTTTTAGAGCTAGCCATCATAAGTAGAAATATAAATTTTTTTTTTTTGAATTCTTGATTTTTATTTTCTGGAAAGTGAGCCAACTTGAATTATCTGTCTCTGAAAATGTTTCTCTGCCANAGATTCTAAAGGAAAAAATCATACTTATTAGATAGAGGTCACTGGTTTAAATCCTAAAAACAGCCTCTCTGCAAAGCTGGGGTAAGACTGCGTACCCTCCCCAGATCCCACCTAGTGGGAGAATCATATTGGGCCGCCCTTAGATAGAGGTGGTTTACAAAAGCGTTTTAGAGCTAGCCATCATAAGTAGAAATATAAATTTCTTTTTTTGAATTCTTGATTTTTATTTTCTGGAAAGTGAGCCAACTTGAATTATCTGTCTCTGAAAATGTTTCTCTGCCAAATAGTCTCTTGATCTGTCTTGCGTGCATTGTTAACATGTGGGACATCACTATTAATAGCATTGCTGAGTTGATTGCATATAGAAGCAGCTTCAAAAATATAAAAAAGTTAGACCTTTTTAATTGAACCTATTTCAAAGGTAAGTCTATTCATGATTAGGTTGAACTACAAGTTTACTTTTAAGAATTGGAGTATCTTCTGCAAAAGGTTATCGACTTTTTCTTTGTGTTTACCAGGTTTCTTGTGGGGTAGTAAAAGAACCAGCCCCATGTGGACCAGGTCCATGGGGTGGGGATGGAGGTAGACCTTGGGATGATGGAGTGTTCTCTGGGATTAAGCAGATATACTTGACAAGGATATTAGATTCCGTTTGCTCAATTCAAATCGAGTATGATCGAAATGGACAATCTGTTTGGTCCGTGAAGCATGGAAGTAATGCAGGAGAAACAATGCATCGGGTATATATAATATTATACTTCAGTTTTCCGCTTCCTCCAAGCACATGTAGTTACTTAATTATATGGTCAAAGTGTAAATTTGGTCCCATATCTTTTGCTAAGTTCCCAATTTGGTCCTATATCTTTTTTTGGTTGCACTTTTGTTCTCATATCTTTGCAAAAGGTCCCAATTTGATCCCATATCATTTTTGGTCCCATGTCTTTTGGTTAGGTTGCAGAATTGGTCCCATATATTTATAAAAGGATCAATCGTTAATTGATCCTTTTACAAATATATTGGACCACTTCTGCACCTAACTTAAAGATATAAGACCAATTCTGCGATGGACCCAAATATATGATACCAAATGTGCAACAAAAAAAGATATGGGAGCAAATTGAGATATGACCTAGAGATATGAGACTAAAAATGCAACAAAAAAAATATAGGACCAAATTGGGAACTGAGCAAAAGATATGAGACCAAATTTGCACTTTGGCCTAATTATATTCCTAATTATAGTTGTCTCTTTTGAGTCTTTTCTCAATGGGTTTTGGCTTACTATTATGTTTCAGATAAAAATGGAATACCCCAATGAGGTTCTGACTTGCATATCAGGGTATTATGGACCACTCACCAAAGACGATCAACACATAGTGATAAAATCACTGACTTTCTTTACCAGTAGAGGAAAGTATGGTCCTTATGGTGAGGAAGTGGGTAAGTTTTTCACTTCAACTATAACAGAAGGGAAAGTAGTGGGATTCCATGGAAGGAGTAGCTGTTACTTGGATGCCATTGGAATCCATATGCAACACTGGTTAGGAAGTCAGAAAACTTCCAAGCCCTCACTCTTCAAGCGATTCTGACTAAAATAAATACCAATTGTCTGGCATTTCTGGGGAAACAAATAAAGTTTAAAGAAGTTGAATTTTTGAAGTTACATTGACTAATAAGAAATTTAAAGCTGCGGGGTGATCATACAAGAAATAACATGACCATGTTTTGGATATATGTTCTTGAAAATAATGGTTTTGGGTGGGTGTTCTGTTCTGTCCATGGACAAAACACAAGATTTGTTATGTATTCCTCAATAAAGTTTGATTTAATGCTCTGCTCAATAATGTAAGACAATTTGAAATTGTTGTAATAGTAGGCTGAGTCCTTTCTGGGACAAGAGCAAATAATACATATTGATATCTGATGGTAAAATATTGGTATAGTTTGACTCACTTTTAACATATTAAAATCTTGATCCTCCATAATGTTTACATGAATGATGAAATCAATTATTGTTTATATTAAAATACAATAAACATTCATGTTGAGAGAGAGAGAGAGTTCCTAGTAAGTTCTAATGCAAGAAGCAAACACGTAGACGGTCAATATAATAGACTAGGGGCTTTGCGTGTCCGATATGCATGTAACATTTGAATTGATTTAAAATTAAAGAGTACATAAAATTCTTATATTGATAAATGAGTAAGTTTGGGATCAATTTGAAAAATTATAAAAATATATAAGATTCATCTAAAAGAAATATAATATTTAGGACTAATTTGAAATTACCTCATACATTTGGGACTAATTAAAAATTTTAACTTCCTACATAAAATAATAATTTATAAACTAATGTATATGTGGAGGACGACCCTCCCACATATAATATAGTATAGATATAGATAAAGGTTAAAGTGTATTTTTATCCCATATCTTTTGTTTAGGTTTCAATTTGTCCTGTATAATTTTTTATTGCACTTTTGATCTCATACTTTTTGGTCAAGTACATAACTGATATTACATCTTTTATATTGCAGATTTAGTTTAATATCTCTGCAAAAAGTTATACCGTTAATATCACACTGTGGAACTTTGCATGAAATCAATTTTACAACCTAACCAAAAGATATGTGACTAATTTTACAACTTGACCAAAACATATGTAACCTGACTAAAAGATATAAGATCAAAAGTATCAAAAAGAAAAAACACACAAGACCAAATTAAAACCTTAGCAAAATATATAGAATCATCAGTGTAACAATAAAAGATACAACAAAATATATCTGATCAAAAGTGTACTTTGACCATATATATATATATGAAGAGTCTTCATTTATTCAATAAAGAAACTTATATATATATATATATATATATATTCATGCAGGAGAGAAATATTATTACTTAATTATATTAGGGTGTATATATATGTATATAAAATGTGGTAATTAAAGTCAGCCTTTCCTGCCTCTTCCATTACCACCCCTACCAGGTTTGTTCCTTGAAGGATCATGTCCATGATTTGCAGAGGTTTCTCCATAATCTTCCAGGCTCACTTTTATTGAATTTCCCGCCACCCTCCAACCTTCATCCTCTATATATATATATATCAACAAAAAAATTATCATAAATTATAAAATGCAGTAATATTAATTAGCTGTAGTGGTGAACAGTGAGCTTTAAGGCTTTTTGATTAGTAATTATGACTTGTATGTGTGAGTATATATATGAATGAGCAGTACTAGATATATATATAGATAGATATATTAGATAAAAGTATTAATTTCGTCCTCAAATTTTATACTAACTATCAATTTTATCTCTAATTTTTTTTTTACTATCAATCTCGTCCTCAATCTTTCACAATTCGGTCAATTTTATCCTTTGCTATTACTTTAGCCAAATTAACGACAAAATCTATATGACTAATAATATGTAATGTAAAATTGATAAAAAAAACTCAAATTAAAATCAGGATGCAGTCTGTTGTTAATTTATTGAAAAAAATTAGTTAAAGGACAAAATTGATTAAAATGTAAAACATTAAGGACAAAATTAACAGTTAATATAAAGTTTGAAGACGAAATTAGTGTTTTTGCCGATGTACTATTAAAATTAGTTATTGGAAATTGGGAAGAGTGTAGGTACAAGCACAGTGTTCAAAATTTTGGGAGAAATAAGAGCACACATAGATAAATAGAAATTTTTCAGGCAAAAAAAAAAGATAAATAGAAATTTTTAATGTTAATTATTAAACTAAGTTTTTTGTCATTCGGGAAACAGACACGTAATGACTTTGGCAATTAGCGACGAAACATTGATTGTCGCAACAACGTAGGCAACTATAAAATCAATTTTATTTTGATATCGTGGATTTATGTACAATGCTTTTTCTTTCATATATATATATATATATATATATATGCTTAGATTCTTTAAAACTTTGTTTCTTTAAGGAACAACTTCCCTTTAAAAAAGAAAAAAACTGAAATAAATATTGAAAGTTGTGCACCGTCCCACATTAAAACAAACCCGAAACCCTAATTTGCCAGATATATATATATCTTAGACATGTTTTTAACTAGGTATGCATAAATTTATCTGTAAGTAAAATATACGTTCATCAAACAAACATGTATACTTTATATTGAAGAAAAAGAAATATACATAACAATGGAGAATCACTATGATAGGATTGTGAAGATCATTGTATTTAATGTGGGTTAGTCGGGATCTGGATCTTCTGTATTCAATCATTTATATTTTTTTTATACATTTTAGAGAAATAAAAGAAGAGATAGAGAGATAAAATATAGGTCTCACGAAATAACAAATATCTAGGATAAAAAATGTAAAGTAAGAAGAGAGAAAATCCACTTTCAACCTAGTCACTCTTGGGAGATTGGCTAATTAGGACAAGGGTGATAAACGGCTAGACCTATTATGTATATCGTTTGTCGCTCTTCAAAAGGATAAAATTAGGGGTGTACAAGTCTGGCCCGGCCCGAGGCTGTTCGGGTCGGGTCGGGTCCGGGTCTAGTCTCTCTAGACCCGGCCCGGCCCGGGGTACCCCCATTTTAAAAAAAAAAATTAATTTTTTACTATACATATTTATATTTTATACTACTAAATATTTTTTTAATTGTAATAAATACATATCTATTATTATTTTTATCAATTGTATATTAAAAATATACATAAAATATATATTTAATCTTAATTAAATTAACTTTTTTTAATAATTAAGTCAAATTATATGTCTTCATTAATAAAAACATCATTAAATTGATCCAAAATTAATTGTTTTACCAATATATACAAGTTAAATTATATATAGAATGAATAAAAAAAATATTTTTTTGGCCCAGCCAGACCCGGTGACCCGGCCCGGGTCTGTACTGGGCTGACCAGAAACCCGGCCCGGCCCGTGTACACCCCTAGATAAAATTGAGTTTCATATAGCTCATATAAAAGTGATTAGTAACTTAACTCATGTATGTTAATTAATCTTAGTTTTCTAAAGAAACAAAAGGTTCTAGTGTAACAAAAGTAGGACCCTTTTAACTAGTTTTTTTTTTTTCTTCTTCTTTAGTTAAAACTAACAAAAACAGAAGTAGCTAGGTCTCAAAATCATGCATATTAGATGGAAATGGAAAAGAATAAAATAAAGTGTAAATAAATAAATAAATAAATAAATAAGAACTCACGAGAGAAGAGAAGAGTGTTGCGAGCAGAGGATTGAAGAATGAAAGAAGAAAGTAGAAGGCACAGCCACAAGAAGAAGAAGCCACCTCTCAAACCCATTCAATCTGAATATATCTTCTTATTGATACCCAATTATAAGTGCATAACATATATATATATACACACAAACACAGAAAGCTGGGAAGACCAAGTTTCATTAATAAATTAATAATTAATTAATTATTGTTAATTGGTTTGTTTGTGGGTTACACGTTGAACAAGAAAATTAAAGAAACAAGAAACTTAGAGCTGCCACAAGAGTGGGCGTTCATATGGGGTCAACGCCTAACGCCTTGCCTTATATATCCATCTGATGATAAGTGATTATAATCATGGAATATATATATATATATATCAATCAAATAATTCTGAGCATGGATTATTGCTAGTCATTTTTTAAATTTGCATAAAATATATTTAAATAAAGATATCAAAAGTTTGTAGAACACTACTACATATGTCTAAATTGGATTATAAGAAGTAAGCTAGATGTCTTTTAGGTCAAAATCTCATTTTGGTAAAAAATATTTATCTTAAATTCTGTTTTGATCTTGCAGGCAAAAAAAAAATCTGTTTTGATCTAATATTTTTTAGATTTGTTTGATACTTAATATTTCTTAGAAGTTCTATTTTCTTTTCTAATTAACTACTAAATATGATCATATCAATCTCTCTCTTTTCAATTCCAAATTAATACAACAAAATCGAAGTTACATGCATATTATTTTTTACGAGTTTTTTTCTCTATCCAATTAGAGTTGTTGGCAAACGGGGTAAACCGGGATTAAAATCGAGCCCAAAAGTGGGCTGCTCATTTCATTAAATTGGTCATCATATCTCTCTCGTTTTAAGTTCAAATGCAACAAAATCAGAGCTACAAAATACTTTTCACGAATTCTTTATTTGTCTAGTTGGGGTCGTCAGCAAATAAGATCAACTAGTAATATGCAAGTTGATATTTATGTTTTGACAAAACCCACTTCCAGAGTACTATTCAACCATATTTGTTGATGACCCCAATTGGATAGAAAAAGAACTCATCAAGAGTAACTATAACTCTGATTTCGTTGCATTTGTACTTAAAACAAGAGAGAAATGACTAACCTCATGAAATGAGTGGCTCACTGCTAATCCTGATTTCAGACTCGATTTAACCTTGTTTGTCGATGGTCCCAACTGGACAATATTAAAGAACTTGTTAAAAGTAATATGTAACTCCGATTTCCATTGCATTCAAATTTGAAACGAGAGAGATATAACCATATTAATTAGTTAGGAACCAATTGTGGAACTTGATAAGGACCAAAACAGAACTTTCAGAAAACATTAAGGACCAAAATGAAATAAAAAATATTAGGGATCAAAATAAAATTTAGGATAAATATTAAGAACCAAAATAAAATTTTGACTTATGTTTTATTTATGGAAGTCAATATATGTAATAAGTTAAACTAACGAGTAGTTCGTTATAAAAAGACAAAAATAGTCTTGGTATCTCCAAAGTACGAAGTTAGTTTTAGTTATACCCTCAAAGTATGAATAGTTTCTCGGTCAATTATATCCCTAATTTGAGGATACAATTAACTCGAATATGAAACATTAAGAGTACGTACAATTGACTAAAATATAAAACATATCATATACACGAGTACAATTGACTCAAAAAAAACTTTTGAAGTACAATTGAAAGTGAATCCATACTTTAGAGATATCAAAAGTACTTTTGTCTTATAAAAATGACTCAATATCCACATTAATTTATTTACATAAATTAATGATCATATACTATTGATGCCAATTTTTTTTAAAAAAAATTGACTCACTTTTTGTATAAACAGTGGTGACTGGTGATTGATGGTGTGTGGAATTATTACGTCTAAATTAACTTGTTAGGTTAATCTAAACCTCAACCATAAGAAATATATTTGCCTAGTTAGCTCATGTACTTAATAATTTAATTAAGTATTATTGTGCTTATATTGTATATTTATGAAAAGACTCATATCCTAATTAATAACTTGAGATGATCTACAATGGTAAGATATATATTGTAGTAACATATTAATGTTTCAAATTTCTCAAGGAACCAAAATATATAATAAGCACATATATAGATCTTTATTAATGATATTTTCTGTTGACTTATAGATATAACAACGATTATTTTACGTTTAAACGTCTACTTAAGTTAAAAAAATATAATTACGTCATCATTAACAGTAATTATAACGTTTAGCCTTGTAATAAGCTAGCGCTTAATCCAACACTTTGGAAGGTCATATTGTTTTATAGCAAGCACGTACTGTATTATATTGTCTATAATTTGGTGTAAATTATAAAACATAACCAATTAAAAACTAATTAACATTATGAGACAATGAGATTCAAAAGTTAATTCAATAATTGAAAAATACTTTATTTATTTTTATTTTGTAAACCATTAGTGACTAGTACTGAGTACTGACTACAACCCCAAATCAAAACGTCGTCGCATCACGTACATTGACTTTCAATTCATGAAGTTTGGTTTAATGTCTTTGGATGTTGTAGTGCCTGCAAATAATATGTTTAAGTATGAAGCCATAAATCATAATTAAACCCTGCATACTTTTGAAAATAAAATGACAAAAATAATAAACAAGAATTATTTAAGAATGAACAAAAAAGTAACAAAATTAATGTTCGATTAGTGAACAATGCATTTAAAAATTATTTTACTGAATCTTAATTAATGTTCTTAAGTGACTTGTTTACAAAAATATCTTATATTAAATCAAAATGGGTGAATCTTAGGAAGACATTAAATATAGGAAGGTCAACGACTAGATAAACAATATATTGAGATGTCAATATATATAATCCTGTGAAATTAAAGAGGTATGTAAATTTTTTAAATTAAAGAAATTCCTTTTTTATTAAAAAAATACAAATAATTATCTTAGAGAATCTCTAAAACGTCAGGAAATCACCACTTGCAATTAGACAAATTAACAAGATAATATTGTTATGCAATATTAATTATAATATAGCAAATAATTAATGACATGCACATTGTTATGCAATATTGTCTATGTCGGCAACAAACACAACAATCCCGCAGAAACCAATTTAACAATGCTTTATCCAAAGAAATGAATCCCCCATTCATCAAGTTCTTGAAAGAAATTATTTTATTTATTTTTTTCAAAAATATTTATATATTAGTGTGAATATTAATAATGTCTCACGAAAACTGTAATAATTAATTAAAGAATCAAGACTTGCATGCTTAATTAGCACATATAGCTAAATGTTTTTTAAGCATCTCTAATCATGGATTTCACTGAGGTTTTATTACTAGGAATTTGTTTCAGTGACTGTCAGCTTTGTCTGTATTATTGGATTGAAACTTTTTGATATACTGTAAGTGTTGTTGAACTTTTCTATAATATAATATAATGAAATTTGATTCTTTTGATCAAATAAAAATAAGTCAATTTTTTAAGGGAAAATAATCATATAGAGATTAAAACTGAGACAAATGAATTTTCAAAAAGGAAAATTAAGAAATAAGATTTAACAAATTAAAGAAAAAAAATAATTCAAATTGATAAAAGTTAATTTGTGAGAAATTAAAATGAGATTTAATTTTAGTCTAAAAATATAAGTAGAAAATATAAAATAAATTGGAGAACACACAGTTTAATCAATATTGCATTGAAGCTTTTTGATATATTGTAAGTGTTGTTGAATTTTCTAGAATATAATTTAATCAAATTTGATGCTTTAGAAAAAATGAATATAGGTAAATTTTGTTAAGAAAAAAAAATCATATAGAGGTTAAAATTGATAACAAATGAATTTTTAAAGAATGGAATTTACAAAATTAAGAAAAAACAGTAATTTAAATTGGAAATATTTAATTTGTGAGGAATTAACATGAGATTTAATTTTAATATGGAAATATAAGCAAAAAATATTAAAAACAAAAAATTGGAGAACACACCTAGAGGAGGAGGAAATGGAAAAGGATCGTGAGTGCGTGGGTCATCATAATCTAGTGTTAGACTTTCATGATTTGCTTTTGATACAAAAATTATTGTATTACAACTCATAATATATTGTGTGAGTAAACTAATAATTTAGTCATTGAAAAATCATCGAACTGACAACTCGATTTTAGAAAGATTGAAATATACAGTTTAGTCCTTAATAAATTAAAACAATGTACTCTTTAATTAAAAAGGGAAACATTAAAATAATATATTATTTAGTCCAAAAATAAATCAATAAATATAATTTTTTCATCCTTTAGGGATTAAACTGTATATTTTAATATTTCAATGATCGAGTTGTCAATTTAATAATTTTTCAGGAGCAAATTGTTAGTTTAGTCAATATTGCATTGAAGCTTTTTGATAAAATGTAAGTGTTGTAGAACTTTTCTATAATATAATTTAATGAAATTTGATGCTTTAGAAAAACTGAAAAAAGGTAAATTTTGTTAAGAAGAAATAATCATATAGAGGTTAAAATTGATTACAAATGAATTTTTANAGCTGACAATTCGGTATTTGAAAGATTGAAACAATATATTATTTAGTCCATTAAAAATATTAATAAGTCTATTGTTTTTTCTTATCTTCTAGATAATAAACTGTATATTTTTATATATTATTTAATTTTAGTCTAAAAATACAAGTAGAAAATATAAAATAAATTGGAGAACACACCTGGAGGAGGAGGAAATGGATCATGTTTAGGATTAGGGCCTGGCTCATCATAATCCAGTGTCAGACTTTCACGGTTTGCTTCTGTTACAAATATAATAGTTATAGCAACACTTACAAAAGTTATTGTATGGCAACTCATAATATATTGTATGAGTAAACTAACAATTTAGTCCTCGAAAGACCATTTAGCTGACAATTCGGTATTTGAAAGATTGAAACAATATATTATTTAGTCCATTAAAAATATTAATAAGTCTATTGTTTTTTCTTATCTTCTAGATAATAAACTGTATATTTTTATATATTATTTAATTTTAGTCTAAAAATACAAGTAGAAAATATAAAAAAAAAAAAATTGGAGAACACACCTGGAGGAGGAGGAGGAAATGGATCATGTTTAGGATTAGGGCCTGGCTCACCATAATCCAGTGTCAGAATTTCACGGTTTGCTTCTGTTACAAATATAATAGTTATAGCAACACTTACAAAAGTTAGTGTATCACAACTCATGATATATTGTATGAGTAAACTAACTATTTACTAACAAAATGAAAAATAAGTTTAATTTTCAATACCATGATTTGGAGTTTTATGATCAGCAAAGCATGTGATTGCAGAGAGAATCAAAGAAAACAAGAAGAAGCGAGCCATGGAAGCCATGGGAGAAAACACAAATTGCATCAACTTATTATTTATAGGCTGAGAAATCCTTTGTAAATTGTGTTGATGAGATGCTTTATCGTCTTTCAAATAATCTTCGTCATTTGGATAAGAATCCAATTAGCAAATGCTGTCAATCAGATTTTGTAATTAATGATTTGATTTAGTTAAATGCATCTGATTGGTTGGGTAATTCATTGCCATATTTATATTTACCACTTTGGAAAGATGACTATTTTCCAGATTGAATTGTTGGAACTATTGTTATTTATGTTGGAAATGCCAAAGTCAAATGTTGGGAAATTTTAAAAGTTCCACATTGAAAAAGTGATGATTTAAATAAAAAAAATTAATTTACAAGAAATCAAAATGAGATTAAAATTAATAATAAATGAATTTATAAAGATTTAAATTTAACAGAGATTAAATTAAAAAAAACTAATTTAAATTCAAAAAAATTAATTTACAAGAAATTAAAATGAGATTTTAGTCTAGTGCGACAATCTCGTCTGGTAGGTTGCATTGTGGCTTGTGGGAGAACACAAGTTGGATCAACTTATTAATACTGTGGCTTAGGTTCTGGGTTATATGGTGGAAGAATAATCCAATGATGTTCTATGACGATTGATTTAAAGTGCTAGTGGGAATGGACACTATTTAGGGATTGAGAAATGAAGCGGTCAGAACGCGACATCAGGTCTCCCCAGTGAAGATTGTTAAGATGATTCTCTGCAACAGAAATATTTACCGAATTGTCTTCGGTAATATTTCTTGTTTGATTAGCTCTGTAATAGATATTGATAATATAAGTAATTTAATAGCTTCCTTTAGTAATAATTCGAATAAAGAGGATACTGGCCCCTCATTCGTTGGGTCCCAACATCCTACATTTTCTGTTTAATATTTGAGGCTCACCGTTTTTTAATGTTTTAATGATATTACCAAAAAGAAAAAAACTTATCAATAGGCTGAGAGTAGACCTGATCGCGAGCCGGGCTCACTAAAATACGGGCCGGGCTCGGCCCGTTTTTTATAAATGTGGACCGGGCTTGATTGCGGGCATTTTTATATAATTTTTTTTTGCCAAACTTTTTTGGAAATTGTTGTATTGCATTTGAAATTGTGGCCAAACTTTTTTTTTTGGCCAAACTTTTTTGGAAATTGTATTGCATTTGAATGATTCATTTGGAAAATTGGAATTTCAAATTGAATGTAATATTGAAACTTTGGAAATCTGAAAAGAAATTGAATGTTGACGGCCATAAAGTGAAGAGAATAAGGAAAAAGGGGAAGAAGGGATTTGGAAATTGTATTGCATTTGAAATTGTGGTTGTGGAATTAATGAGAATAAAATAATTGATTGATTTGGCTATTTAAAAAATAAAAGACAATTGATAAAAAGAATTAATTTAGAAATTGGAATGAATGATGAATTGAGTATTTGAGACAATCTGATCACGTGGAGGTGGGGACTGGGGAAGGAGGTAAGTTATATATATATATATATTATATCATATTTATATGATTATATATTTAGGTATTGGTATTAAGTATTATAGTATATCTTATATTATATGGCTCCACCCCTTTCTGGTCGTCCACATTTTAAAACTATAGTACAAAATCAATAATAAGAGAAAAATTATTATTTGATCCATTCTTTTTTACTGAGTTAACGATTTAGTCCCTCATTTTTTTTGGTGAACTCTCATTTATTTTACATATATATTTGCGTGCCCGTTAGGGCACGCAAAGCCCCTAGTAATATAATATAATACATATATATATATTAATACGGGCCGGGCTGAAAAAAAAGCCCGAGCCCGGCCCATAATAATCGGGCTTTTTAAAATTCGGGCTCGTTTTTTTTCGAGCTTTTATTTTCGGGCTCCTTTTCAGTTTTTTCGAGCCAGGTAAATCGGGCCGGACGGGCTTTCGGGCTCATGATCAAGTCTAGCTGAGAGCCTGAGAAATCCTTATCGTCTTTCAAATATTCCTCATTTAATTCCAACGAGAATCAATGCTTAATTAGCAATTGCTATCAGATTTTGTACTTAATGATTAGATTTAGCAAAGCTCTTCCGATTGTGTAATTCATTACCTTACCAATACCCCTTTACAAAAATGACTGTTACCGGATTGAATTATTGGAACTGTTGCTATTTATGTTGGAAATCTATATGAACTAGCTAGTTGGTAAGATTAATGCTAAGGGCATCTTGTTTCTTTAAAATTAATAAAATCAATTATAACTTTTTTTATTATTTTTTGGTTAAAGTGCACTTTTGGTCCATAACTATTTTTGTTGCAATTTTGGTCCCATAACTTTTGAAAACATCTCACTGTTGGTCCCAAGCTGATTTACATCAATTATCTGCCGTTAAATCCATTTCACCCATAATTACCACGTCATCATTCAACTCAGTATATCAGATCATCTTTAACGACAGAAAATGGATGGAAATCAGTTTGAGACCAACGGTGGGACGTTTTCAAAAGTTATGAGACCAAAATTGCAACAAATAAAGTTATGAGACCAAATTGAAACCTTTGCCAACGTTATAGGACTAAAAGTACATTTTAGCCTTATTTTTTTTACGCGTTGGAACACAAAAGTTCCTAATCATTTTAGATTTTATTGCATTTTAAAAATGATGAAAAATAACAAGACAACACAATATTTAGTTTCAATCTTATTTAATTCCTTCCATAAATAAACTTATTTAATTCCAAAGAAGACCTTTAGAAACCCTGGTACGCAGAGTTGGTACGCAGAGTTAATCAAATGGTAGAAAATCCTATAATTCGAAGAAGGAGAAGACTAAAGAAAACTATCCAAAAACTATCCGGAAAGATCTAGTTATCAATAACCTTACGGTTGACATGTGCAATAATAGATCACGTTGGCGTCAGTTGATCCATATAGCCGACACACCTTGTAAGAAAAGGCTCTGATTGTTGTTGTAATTTCAATGCAAACTTGAACCAAATGTGTCAAATTTCAGCATCAAGTATACGTTATGTGATATTTTTGTTGATACCATATAATTCATTTATACTTTACTTATCGTAAATCTTAAACAAAAGTAATTCCCATTATATCAATATATGTTCAGAAAAACAGTAACAAGACGACCAAGGAAGTTTAGATTATATAGTTAATACTTCTATATGGGCTAAAATCTAATACCAGTGGTCAAGAAATTTGATTAAAGCATGCATACACGGGGTCAAGTGAAATAAAAAATACATAATAAAAGGGAGATTTTTAAGAATACAGAGATATAGGAAAAGCTAAGGCATCTTCATTATCGTTTCTTAAAACCATACTTCTTACGTTCATAGAACAGATCAGTTTTGGCACTTCCCAAGTTGACAATTTTAGGGCAACCATCCCTATCTTTTTCCTGCTGTGTACACTCCTTACAGTAGTAGGCATCAGATATTCCTACTCCACCGCATATCACGCAGCGACCCTGAAACGATCCGTAGTTGCATTCGTCGCAAACCCGGACAAGCGTACAAGGACGAACGTACGAGTCACATATCACACATTTGCCATCACATTTCTCACAGAGTCTTCCAATGGCAATCCCTGGCTGCTTCCGGCACATAATAAGATCAGGATGATGCTTGGCCATATTTTCAACTGCCTCTTAGATCACCTGCATGTAGATTCCAAGAAAACTATAGTTTTCCGAGAAATGTAATGAAATTTTTTTTAAGAAATGGAGCATCTATATTTTTGCACCTACTAACTAACAGAAATTGACTGTTAAGTTTACACATTCCACACATTAACTACAACTTGATCTTAATCTTGATCTTTACCATCAGTAGAAAGACATAATATTGTCAAATCGTGTACCAACCTATCTAGAAATCCTAAATATTAGAGAAACTTCAATTTCCCTGTTGATATAGTTTAGTTGCTACGCAGAATTCTTCAATCATCTTATTTTTATCCAGATCCTATAAACATGCTAGCTAGACATGCTTGAGAGTAATATAATATTTAGACCTGCTATGTTTCCGTCAACTAATCAAACGCCCAGAGGCCAAAGCCAAAAACAAAATGCAGCAAATCTCTGCCTAATAGAATTAATATGAATTAGTAATTTTTTCAAAGCAAGGGTAAGGCTGCTTACATCTTGACCCTCCCCAGACCCCACCTAGTGGGAGCCTTGTGCACTGGGGCCGCCCTTAGTAATTTTTTTATTCTATAATTATATATGTCTTACAGGCAAGACTAAAGATCCATCTTAATGTTTTATCATTGAAAAGGACTTGCCAAAGTCAACATTATTGTTTGGCATATACCTTTAATTTGTTCCAACAGGAACCTATGATAGTTTACATTATCATATAAACTTTCAAAGCCCTGTCATGACTTCGGGTAAAAGTTAGTCAGAAAGAATGTAATTACTCTAGGGTCTAGATTACTAAGCCTGTGTTTATTTCTTACAAATCTTTGGCTACATAAATCATGATGGACATAAATAAAAGGAATTGAAATTTGAGCTAATGCTTCATCAAAACCAACAATGGCTCACTAAACTATCATGAAAACTAACAAAATTCATCAACAGATACCAATAAAAAGTTTACAACTAAACGTTTCATACTCTCATATACTAGTCCAATACAACCTACATAAACTCTTAGCAGAGCTTCATCCTAATACCTTAAATTTGATTAACCCTTGTTCCTTGCCTCCAAGGAATATCACTAAGTCCAACCAAAAGAGAAAGAAACTTAAACTACACAAAAGCAAGCATCACAATCCAAAAAGAATACGACTGTTGAGTGTTGAATGACAAGACATCCAAATAGTGAGTAACAAATGACAATGGATGTGACAATTGCAATGCATCAGGCCATGAACATAAATTAAAAAACAAATTGAAAATCTTGTTTATAAAAGAATTTAGTTTTCATAGAGTGAGCACAAAGGTGAAGTCAGAACTTACTCACTTAGGTTCATTTCTTCAAATAAGGATTGAGTTAGTATAACAGTAAACCCCTTGAAATTACAAGAAAACAGTAGCAGCAAATTCCCAAACCCCATCCTTTAACTCAATTCGTCTTTTAGCAAGACTTCCAAACACCACAGTTAACTTGAAAAATCTTTAACAACATAAGAAGAACGTCTTTACACAATGAATCTGTAAACTGAATGATGCAGAGGAGAGACCAAGAAACTTACAAAAATGGATCAAGTTTGAACGAACATCACAGAACAAGCATAAAATATGGAAGCGGAAAACAGGACAATCGGAGAATCTAGCATGTTTGGACCATTATGAAAATAATAGAAATAGGAAATGCCGAGAAATCAAATAAAGCTAACCTTTTGCTGAAACAGATTATGTCGCCGGCGACGAGAAGATTATGAAGAAGAACGGAATCTAAGAACAAGCTGGATCCATATGGGCCAAAACATACTTGGGCTTCCAAAAGTGGTCTCCAATCTAAATTTGGTGCTCGGTGAAAAGTACAATTTTAGTCTACAAACTTTATACTAACTGTCAATTTCATCAATAATCCTTTTTTTTCGCTATCAATTTCATCCCAGATCTTTCAAATTTCGGTCAATTTTATCATTTGCTCTTATTTTAACCAAATATTAATGACAGAATCTACATGACTACTGACATGTAATATAAAATTGTCAGAAAACGAAACGCAAAATCTTAATTCAGATTGAAAATCATGAGGAAGTTTATCGTTAATTTATTGAAATAAGTTATCTAAATGATAACATTGACTAAAATGTGAAATATTAGGGATGAAATTGATCGCAGAAAAAAAATTGGGAATGAAAAGGACAATTGATGTAAAGTTTGGGGGACCAAAATAGTACTTTTGCCTTTTTTTTTCTTTGGAAAAAGTAGTCTAAAATAAATTATAAGCGTATAACTTATAATAGTTTTATTTTTCCCTATTTGTTCATTTTTATATATATTTTCTTTGTCATTTTTTTTCCTTTTCTTTCTCTCTATTTTCCATTTTATAAATAAATAAATAATACAATTTTTCTTTTCCTTTATTTTATTTTATTTTTGTTGTCTAAGGTATTTTAGTGTGCTCTATTTCAATACTGTGTTTTAATTATGCATTCATAAAAACTAAAAATAAAAAAAATATATGAAATACAAAAAAAATGTTTGAAGAAATTAAGTTTTGATCTAAATTTATCATTACTAAAATTAATAATTGTAATTCAATTAATCCGGTTTTAATTATGATTTATTGTGATCATTTTTTTTTGAAACACAAAAATATTTTAATTGATTTCCGAATAAGGTAGATTTTGGATACGAAGATCTTATCATCTTAGGTTTTACCTGAATTAAATCAAATCTTATAAAGATTTATATATTTATTTCTTTTAACTTTTCTTTGATTATATTATAATTTATATTCAACTTTTTATTGTACTATATTTATTTACACAACCCATAGGATCTGTAAGGTTGAGCCCACTTTGATAATCTGATGCCTGATGGTATAACCAAGAAAGATGCTCCTGACGCTTATAACTTTATTTTTGTTTTTTCTGGCGAATATTAACAAAGAAAGTAATCCGAATAAGATATTTCATGTTAATATAATAATTCAAAAGTTAAATAAGTTTACTTAATTATGGACACAGTACACTGACAGAAAATGCCATTCACAAATACAAGTGAGGGACCAAATCAATTCTATGTAAAGAAATAATTTTCTAAAGAAATTTTACTCATTAGAGACATCAGGTTATATTGACTAGTGAGATGGAACAAAATTGATGTTAATTAATTAAGGAGTGGTTTTGTGACCAATGGGGTTAGGTATAGTAAAAAAGAGTAATCTTTCATATGAATATTGGTTCAGAATTTTTGCTAAGAGAAATATTTACATTTAGTATTCCACCATCTTTGAATCATGAAACATGGACACTGAGACATGATACGAGTATAGACATATTAACACGTTAAATTCTTAAAATTATATTACATGATGCTGTAGGTATTTATATATATAATTAAAAATATAAATTTTGATAAAAATTTTAAAAATCACAATATATATTTATATTATATGTCATGTGTGTCATTATTTTTTATTATTTATCATGTTAAAATTACAAAAAAATAATGTTATATTCCGAAACTTATAAATATATATTGTATGATTGTCGTACAAGTGTTAGACATGTACACAGTAACACGTCCTCAAAATAAAATGTCAATCTTTCATCAGCTTCCAATAGAATTCTTCCATAATTGATGGATAAAAAAAAAGAAAAAAGAAAAGGAAAAGAAATGAAAAAAAAAAGTATGTTGAAATTGATGGCATGAATACTTTAATAGACAAAAACAAGTTTGTTGAAATGGATGGCCAGAATACTTTAATAGACAATTTTTTATTCATCAAATACAAATAAGCAAACAAATCGATTGCTTTAAAAGAGAAAAAAAAAACTGAACAATAAGCATGCTAAATAGTTTTTTTTTATATAAAAAAGCATGTTAAATAGTTAATTAACAAATCAATATAAACTAATTAATGAGGAGATAAGTTTGACCTTTATGACACTATAATAGTTACTAATTAATTGAAATAAAGTCTCAATAAATGTACAAGATTTGAAGATATACAAGTCCAAAAGGTAAAGACTTTGAAAGATCCAATTAATTAATTGAAATCATTTTCTATTGGGTACATATTTATATATATATATTGAAAGAGTGATGGATGAGTTCATACCAAAACATTGAGCATATTGATAAATACAAAGATGAGCAACAACAGCAACAACAACATAGAGTTGGATTCTTATCCTCTTGTCCTCCGTCCTTTCATTCACACACAAAGTTCTAATCCGAACTCGGACTCAGACCCAAACCCAAACCCAGATACCGATAACCCGATCGAGCCGGACTGGGATGTCCCAGTGATAGATCTTGAATCTTTGAGGAATGAAGAAGGGAGGAAGAAGCTGGATGAAGCATGTAAGGATTGGGGGGCACTTCGTTTGGTGAACCATGGAGTCCCACACACTTTGTTGAGGGAAATCCATGAGAAAACAAAGGAGGTATTTGGTATGCCCTTTGAATTGAAACAAGCCTCATTCAATAATAATGGGAATAGTATCAAATACTTTTGGGGCACCCCTGCCCTTACTACTTCTGGTGATGCAACCCAAACCAAAACTTTCAGTTTGATGGAAGGTCTCAATGTTCCTTTGGCTCAACAACCTCACTTTCAGTACCCTTTGCTTCATTCTTTCAGGTAATTCATTTATTAGTTAATTGGCATTTATATTGAGGTAGATATAATAGGGAGAGGATCCTACTGCATAGGACCAATAATTTTGTACTATGTGACTGAATTGGTATAGTAGTACTAGAGAGAATTCAAAGCGATATAATAACAGATCTTGAGTCTAATGTAAAAAGACTATTCCCTCACAATTTGGTAAATTTATGCCCAAATGGATACACATATATAGAGTAAAGTAACAATTTGGTATTTGAAAAATGATCAACTTGAGAACAGAGTCTTTAAAGAATTGAAATGTATAGTTTAGTCTCTGAAAGATCAAAATGGTATACTGATTATCCTTTTTTATAGACTAAATAATATAATGTTTTAATCTTTCAAAGATCGAGTTATCAACCCGATAATTTTTTGGGGATCAAATTATTAGTTTTCTCTCTTTTTATATAATATGTAATATATACAAGTCAATAGAAAATTTATACTATATAGAATTCTACTGTTTCCTATTAGAAAATACAGCTTATCTTATAAGGTTTTTTTTTTAATTTTCTCACACATTTATGCAAAAATTAAATTCTCAACATCCCTCCTCTCACCATCACCAACCCCTTCTTGACTTTTCTCTACTTTTACATTAGTCATCTCTCATTTTCCGAAGTAACTCATGCTTCACATATTTTGACTTGTCAATTTTATCTTTCAATTCCAAAGCAAACCCCACTTTTCATTTTAAAATTATTTATATATGTATTATAAAGTTTTCTCAATTACAAATTTTAANAAAAAAAAAAAAAAAAAAAACTGACCACTCATTAGTACTTCTAAAACATTAATTTGCCTCCTTTTTCTTTAAAAAAAATAAATTATAAGATAAAGTAAAATTATTATGGCTAATATTCAACAATAATTAATGAGAATCCTATAAAAAAATTATTGATGAGAAAACTTATTTTGTAGTAATTAAAATTTCTTCCAACATAATGATTTAGTTTTTAAATATTAAAAATATTTTTTATCCTTATTTTTTATATCGGTCAAATAACCATTTTAGTCATTAAACTATGGAGTAAATTCATTTTGGTCATAAAACTATTTTTTCTCTATTTTAGTCTTCAATTTTTTACATTTATTTTATTTTGGTCCCCTAAATCTGATTTCATTTGGTTTCTGTTGTTATCTCTAGTTTAAACAACTAAGATGAATGATGAATCATTTCTCTTTCATATGTATGAAGTTAAACAAAAAAAATAATTTTATGACCAAAATGAAACTTAACCTATAATTTAAGAACTAAAATGAGATTTTAACATTTTGTATACATATATATATATATTAATTGTTTATTCTCTACGAATAAAAATAATTTAATATTTAAAGATTCAAACCTAAATTTGAGATCAATTTAGGTAAAAAGAAAAAAGGTTATCTTATTATTAATTAAATTAATAAGAATTTAATAATTACAATTGATCAGGGTTTTATTAGGGGAGTATGGAGATCACCTATATAGAATAGCGACGACTTTATTCGACGCTATGGTGGAGAATCTAAATTTGAAGCTGGAGGCATCGAAAACGACGTCGTATGTGGCAGAAAACACTGGATTTGTACGGGTTTATCGATACCCACAATCTCGAGATCCTAACATTGGGCTGGGCCTTGAGGCCCATACTGATAGTTCAGTGGTGTCCATATTGACCCAAGAAGACCCAGTCAATGGGCTTCAAGTCCTCAGAGATGACACGTGGCTCACCCTAAAGCCCATTCCCAACACTTTGTTTATCAACATCGGTGACATGATGCAGGTGACATTTGATTTTATAAACAACTAGTTATTTAATTCTTTATTTTTTTTAAAGTTAAAAGTACAAATTTAGTCTCATGATGTCTTTGCAAAAGGTTTCAATTTGGTTCTATATCAATTTTTGTTGCACTTTTAGTCCCAAGTCTTTACAAAAGGTCCTAATTTGGTCTCGTATCGTTTTTGCTATCATATCTTTTTAGTCAAGTTGGAGAACTGGTCTCATATCTTTGTAAAATGTTCCATTGTTAATTTTACATGACCTAAAAATATGGAATGAATTTTATACCTGACCCAAAGATATGAGACCAATTTTACATATAACCCGAAGATATGGAACCAATTTGGCAATAATAGATGGAACCAATTTGTAACAAATTTTATTTTTCAATTTGGTCCCTCCATCCAATTTATAGCAAAATTCGTCAAATGGTGATGGAGGAACTAACTTTTTATCATCATTTAACAGTGTCACATAAGTAACTCCGTTAAAAATTGATTTGAGGGACTAACTTTGATAACGAAAACACTTATGAGTGACCAAATTGAGAAAGAAAATTTAAGAAGGACCAAATTGAGAAAAAAAATGTAATACATGAGGGACCAAACTAGGGTTTTAGTCATTTTGAATCATACAACTGAATTTTGAATTTAGAGAGATTGAGTAGTTAATTAGGGATGTAATTAACAAGTAATTTGGGATATTGATCATAATTTGGTATATATAGTGAATGAATGATATATTAATGATGTATATATGGATTTGGTTGAAATAATTTTAGGCAATTAGTGAGGATAAATACATAAGTGCAACACACAGAGTGAAGGTGACGAAGGCAAAAGAAAGGATCTCAATATGCTACTTTGTGTTTCCTGGAGAAGAAGCTGTGATTCACAATTCCAAATACAAACCCTTCACTCACAGTGATTTCAGATCACAAGTTGAACAAGATATAGCCACTCTTGGCTTTAAAGTTGGCCTTCCCAGATTTTATCATCCCAATAATTAGCTTCAAAATAATGCACCCTTTTTTATATTAATTGCTTTGTTCACAGACTCATCATGTATGCATGTTTGAACTTTTTAATAATTTCCATTTTATAATATTCTGTTGAACTTTTCTACATTTGTTGGACAAATAAACTTCATTTAGAGAATTGGTGAAAATCTCAAATTGATCTCTTATTTATGGGGTAGATTTTAAATTGGTCTTTTAGGTTTCATTTGTTTTGTATGGATCATATATACAAGTTTTTATAATTTCTCAAATTAGTTGCAAATCTACTTTTAAGACGTGATTTTAATCTCATCTATTAACGATCTTAATTGGATATATAAAGAATTCTTCAAGAGTTAGTACATAATTTCAAACTCTTCGAAAAGCGCAAGTACTTCAAAAATGATGTCATACTCGTATCGGGTACATACTCTCAGTCGTATCCGTATTCTGTAGATATTTTTGAGTATTTCTAAAATATTATAAAATATATTTTATATTTTTTTGTAACATATGATTATATTTTTATCTAATTTTCTTTTTCATAACTTCATATTTTTTAATTAATAAACAAAACATAAATATTTTTATAAAATAAATTATATAAATTTATATTTTGTGGCTTTATATTTAAGTAAACGTTGTCGTAGTCGTATCTCATAATTTTTAAAATTAGTTATACCTCGTACCCATATTCATGCAAGTGCAACCTAGGATATGATCAACTTCACTCATTTGACTGGAAAATGAGTTACTCATTTTCAAGATTATTCGATTTGATGTAGTTTGTTGGCGGTCCTAAAGTACTTGTCAAAAGAAACTCGTTGCTGTTGATTCATTGCATTCGAACCTCAAACAAGAGAGATATGAACACGTTGTGTTTTTGAAACTAATTAGAGAAATTACAGAAATATGTAGGACCAATTTAAAACAAATAATATTTTTTTTGGTAAATCTCAAAAATAACAATCTTGATATTGATGAAGTTTTTTTAAATTTCTTTCTTTGGTAGTTCAAAGAGGCCTCACGGCCCAAGCCTTTTAAAATTTTGTTGGAAAGTTATTTTATATTCTAGGGCTCAATTATTTTATATTTTATTTTATTTAAAATATTAGTTGGATATAATTCTTGACCCATGATGAAACTGGAAGATATATATTGGAGGAAAATAAATAAAAGGCCGAAATTGCCTCCTCTAATTCTGCATTTTTGTTTGGGTATAATAGTTTATAAATTTTGTTGAATTAACTATATACGGGTTTTTCGGCCAAAATAAAACTATATATGGTTTATTTACTCATAAAATTACTGATACACGTTTGGATTTGGTATTTAATTCAGTAGATTTATAAGTTGTAAACGTGAAATTTAATTCTAGNTATGTAAAATAAATAAGGGACTAAATTGTTAACTTAGTAAAGAAAGAGAGACCAAATAGTAAATTTTCTCTTATTTTTAATTTCATAGACTATAGTTTTAAACATGGACGACCAGAAAGGGGTGAAGCCATATAATATAAGATATATATATTTTTGTTATAAAAATTTAGGTGAGAGGATGACGCCCCAGTCTAGGGTTAGAGCAAGCCTCGAGGCTCAATGAGCACTTAAATTGAACCCAAACTATGTAATTGTCATGGGCAGAAGGTGACCAAATGAGCCGAACCTCATTGACAGGATGATGTAAATTTTGTTTCATCAGTTAGCTTACTAGGTAGTAGTTAGTTTTATTTTTAGTTCCTGAGGTAAGTTTAATTATGAGGATGATGTAAATTTTGTTTCATCATTTATTCTGATTGGGAGGTGTTGATTAACCACACGTACGGAGAAGCTAATGGATGTGCTCATTGGATGGCAAATTGGAGCCTACATCATGTCCTTGGCTTTAAGGGATGGGATCAGGCTCCAAAGGAAATTAAAAATCTCATGCATGATGATGCTATGGGAGTAATTTTCAATCATTGACAAGTACCAGAAATGCTAAAACACAAACTAACAAGAAAACCAAAGCAAGAAACTACCAAACACCTCGCACAATCAAAACCTACAACATTTACTGACCGATCACACTGTTTAACAAAGACTAGCAACCACTACGATGACGAACAAATTAAAACTCCAAAGGCCATCAGTTATGGGTTTGGTTCAAGGAAGTTGATGGTGGTTGGAGAAGAAGATGAAGGGGTCCTTTTTTGCTTTTGGAAGTTTTGATTTTGACGGGAAGAAATGAGGGCAACAACAAATAAGAGATATTTGTTTCCCTTTCTGCTAGATAAGAGAGAGAAAGGGTCCAAATCCAAAGTCCAGGTCATTTTTAATAAAGGAAATTGGACAAAAATGACATAGAGACTTATAAGGCATTCTCCTCAAAGCGATCACCTTAACGGCTTATAACAGTCATTAAACCCCAACAACGTTATCTTGTCTAACTACCTAGTTTAACTGGCTGGTAACTATCTCAATAGCCACCTCGACTTGGCCTCCATGGTAAACAACCTCCTTATCTTCCCAGACGCTTATAAATAAGTCTCGATTCCATTGTTAAGGTACACACACTCTTTCCAATCCTAAACTGAGTCTGCCTTGTGTTTTCCCATTACTCTCGATGAACACTTACTGACTTAGGCATCAGAGAGCTTCCCTTTCCTTTTTCAAATTTATTCGTACCTCCTGAGGTTGTCCAACGTCGTCATCCTTTCCGTCACCTGGAATTCGCAGCCTCATGAGAGACTAACAATGAAACTTTTGAGAAATTTCAGAGACCAAAATAGGATTCACACCAAACATTAGGGACCGGATCTGAATCCCTTGAATTTCTAAGTCGTGCATTTTAGTTCATCTAAACTGTTTAATAAATCTAATGCTTCTTGTCTTGCCACATCATTCACTTTGCCCCATTTTTTTTTTGTTTTCAAATGTATGTCTCATAATGCATTGTGTTTCTTCTCAAACCCTTCACTGGTTCACTCCTTGTTGAAACTTTGAAAGACAAAACTTTCATGACCGGAACAACTTCATCAAATGCCATATATCCTTTGTTCATCTTCATGTCCTCCGCACCACCACCCACAGCCTCTCATCCTCTCTGTCAAAGACTCGAACTGCGTCGTGCTTTCTGTCGATGACGATTCCAAAAGAGGGGGAAAGGAAGGTTCGATGACAGTAACAATGATGGCGATGATTACAAAGAGGCAGAAGAGGAAGAACTCTTGTTGAGTGACTTTGACAGCACAAGGAACGCTCGAATATTCAAAGAAGGAGCAATGGAAGAGACGAAATTAAAGTAATGTTTGTGTAAAATGGCCCCGTTTTCAGTTAAAATAGGTGACATGGCAAGCTAGTGAATGACAAATCTCTTGAACCATTGAGATGTAACAAAATGCAGGAAGAAATTTAAGAAAAGGAAATTCAGGGGATTCGGATTTCAATAGGCAATAGTGTCGAAGTCAACAACAACTATAAATATAGCAATAATGAAAACAATAACAATAACACTATTAATGGCAATGGAGATTGGATGACAACAATAATAGAGATGTCACATGTTGTGTCATGTGTTAGATTCTTCAATATAAGTTAACTAAAAACTAAAAAGGTTAGATAATTCGTTTGTATTCAAACAAATGAACGTGCTCTAATTTTCTGAGCTATAGACCCCACCCCGTTTTCACTGGATTTGTTTCCTAGATTTACATTTTTTAGAAGATGTGAAAAAAGAAATAATGAANAGAATCTTTTTGTTGTTGATTTCAAAGGATTTTGAGGATCTTTCCAAATCTGCAAGGCAACCCAAAGATTTAAACAAGTACCAAATCCTAACTTATAAACATGATATTTAAATAAAGAATCAATCTAAGAATATATCATATTTTCAATTTGATTTGAAGATTGAGAGAGAATCCAAAATCTATGATATTTTGGGGTAAATCTTTAGATATAATATTCAAATATAGATAAAATACCCCCTAAAAGTCTGCCTAAAATCAGACTTATCACTATTATTCAAGGACTAAATTGTTAGAAGTGTGAAAATTAAAAGACCAAATAAAAAGTTTTCACTTTTTTAAATCTCATCTACTACTTTCTCTCTCCCATTATCTTTACAGTTAGCCAATTATCAACTTCCACATGTTTATTTCTTATTTTTTTTAATTTTTAATTTAATTATTTTTGACCAACTCAAAGCACCCTCACACATATAATATAGTATAGGTATAGATATAGATATATATAACTTCCCTCGCCACTACTTGCATAATATTCGATGTATTTAAAAAATTATATTTTCATGAGATTATTTTTTTGAGTTTTTAATTATTATTATAAAAATATAACAAAATTATCTATTTTTAATTTTTGTAAATGATTCTATCATTCTATACTTTTAATTATATAAAACATTAAATGCATATTTACCTGCCCATTAGGGCACGCAAAGTCCTAATATATTATATGTCAAAATGTAAATTTGGTATCATATCTTTTTCCCAGTTCCCAATTTAGTCTTATATATTTTTTGTTGCACATTTGGTTCCATCTGTTTGGATTAGTTCCTAATTTGGTCTCACTCTTGAGTACTATATTTTTATCTTATTTTATTTTTTTATATTAAAACTTTATTTTTTTAGATTAATAAACAAAACATTTATATTTTTATATAAAAAAAGTCATATAAATGTATATTCTATAACTTTTTATTTAAATAAATATTGTCGTACCCGTATACTATAATTTTAAAAATTAATGTTCCCCTTACTCGCATTCGTACTCGTGCAAGTAGCTATACCCAATACAACCTAAGCAAACATTTATCGAATGATTAAGAAAAATTAAATAAAATATCAATCTCACCCAATAGGTGAGTGCTAAGTAAACATAAAATGCCCTTTTAAGCACTTGTCTTGTAGGGGAATATTATGGAAAATTTCACAAACATAAAATGGCACTTTTCCCAGATCATTTAAAGTGCTAACTACTCAAATTCTCATAAGCCAAGTCATATATTCGAGTCTTGCCAAAAACAATATTATCAACCAGATTTTCTCTTGTTATAAGATTTATTGGTTTGAACAAGTATTAGTTTTTGATGATGTCATGAAATAGATAAGTGATGAACACATTGCATTTATAAAAATAAAATAAAGCTTAATTTATAAAATTTTTTATTTTGCGCTAAAAACTCATTTTACTGATAACTTTATTTAAAAATTAAATTCATTTATAATCTTATGATCGATTATAATATTTAAATCAAACTTATTTTATTGATTTACAAAAATAAAAGATAGTGATCAAATTGAGACCTGACCTAAATATATGAGACTAAATCTATAACCAAAAAAGATAAGAGATCAAAATGAAAACTGAGAAAAATTATGAGACCAAATTTATATTTTGACCTAATTATTGTAACAATTAATAATGGTACAAAATTAAAAAAATATATTTTTTAATGAAAAAATAATATATATTTTTCATAGATTTGATCTATTTAAGTATTTCTTTAGCCTGAATTTTAGTTTTTTCTTTAAATATCCATATGGCCAAATTTTTATTTTTTATTCGACTCAGCAAAAAGAAGACTCGAGGATCTAGTAGGGTCCACCATCCTAAACTTCCTATCGAAACTCCTCATTTAATTCCCAGGCTGTTGAGAGTGAATCATTCGGGGCTTCTTTTATAATATTCTATATAACAACAAAAAGTTTTTTCATAATTTAATTTTTACATACAAGTGGAATATAGTTTTACATACAAGCGAAATATAGGATTACATACAAATGGAATACAATTTTCCTTTAGTTAAAATACATCAATTTTTTCAATTTTAATTATTATGTAAAAAATGTTTTAAATTTCTTAAAATAATTTTTTTTACTTTTTATTTTGTACAAAATATTTCTTTTATCAATATCAATCAATATTTTTTATTTAGAAAAATCATGTTTTTTTATAAAGGCCAAAGTGTGAATTTGGTTTTGTATCTTTGCTCCATATTCTAAATCAGTCATATATCTTTTTTGTCTCAGTTTTGGTCTTATATATTTTGAAAACCTCACACCGTTAGTCCTCCGTCCATTTTAAACTGTTAACTAGGAAAATTAAATCAGGAAAAATTACAAATCAGTCCTTTAAATTACAGTTAAATCTTGAAAACTTCAAGTCCCTTTCACTTTAGTCCGTGACTGTCAAAATAAAAGTGAAAGAGTATCCTTGAAGATTCTCAAACCTTACATCTTGGTCTCTAATCCATGAATTCTTCAAGAAATGAAATAGAAATGCAAAAACCACAAATTAAAGCAAATGACAGAGGGTCCAAAACTGAAAAACGCAGAAAGTTTAAAATCCACCGGAAAAAGAACGGGAATCCCGAAAAACTTAAGAACTCATCCAAAAACCCCAATCTTCACTGAAATCTCACTCAAATAATTGCCCACAAAAGCTTCAAGAAAGAAATTTTGGATATTTCTTCAATCCGAACGAGTTTGGATTTATATTAATTACTTTGTTCACAGACTCATCATGCATGCATGTTTGCTCTTTTTAATATTTTCCCTTTTATAATATTCTGTTGAACTTTTCTACATTTGTTGGACAAATAAACTTATTCATTTGGTGAATTGGCGAAAATCTCAAATTGATCTCTTATTTATGGGGTAGATTTTAAATTGGTCTTTTATGTTTCATTTGTTTTGTATAGATCATATATACAAGTTTTCATAATTTCTCAAATTAGTTGCAAATCTACTTTTAAGACGTGATTTTTAATCTCATCTATTAAAGATCTCAATTGGGCATATAAAGAATTCTTCAAGAGTTAGTACATAGCTTTAAACTCTTCGAAAAATGCAAGTACTTAAAAAATGATGTCATACCCGGGTACATACTCTCATCTAGTTGTATCCATATTCTTTAGATATTTTTGAGTATTTCTAAAATATTATAAAATATAAAATTTTATATTTTTTTTGTAACATATGATTATATTTTTGAGTTAGTCTAAATTGCAAAGTTCTATATTTTTATCTAATTTTTTTTCATAACTTCATTTTTTTAATTAATAAACAAAACATAAATACTTTTATAAAATAAATTATATAAATTTATATTTTGTGGCTTTATATTTAACTATTTAAGTAAACATTGTCGTAGTCGTACCTCATAATTTTCAAAATTAGTTGTACTTCGTACCCATATTCATGCAAGTGCAACATATGATATGATATAACCAACTTCACTTATTTGACTGTGAAATGAGTTATTCATTTTCAAGACTCGATTTGATCTAGTTTGTTGACGGTCTCAAAGTACTTATCAAAAAAAAACTCGTTGCTCTTGATTTATTGTATTCGAACATGAAATAAAAGAGATATGAACACGTTTAGTGTTTTTGGAAGTAATTTGAGAAATTATAAAAATATGTAGGACTAATTTAAAACAAATAATATTTTTTGGTAAATCTCAAAAATAACAATCTTGATATGAATGAAGTTTTTTTAAATTTTGTTTTTGGTAGTTCAAAGAGGCCTCACGGTCCAAGCAAGTTTTTTAAAATTTTGTTGGAAAGTTATTTTATATTCTAGGGCTCAATTATTTTATATTTTATTTTATTTAAAATATTAGTTGTATATAATTCTTGACCCATGATGAAACTGGAAGATAATATTGGAGGAAAATAAATAAAAAGCCGAAATTTCCTCCTCTAATTCTGCATTTTTGTTTGGGTATAATAGTTTATAAATAGAAAATGGTGCCCTGTTATTTTGTGAAATAATAAATTTTGTTGAATTAACTATATACGGTTTTTTCGGCCAAAATAAAACTATATATGGTTTATTTACTCATAAAATTACTGATACACGTTTGGATTTGGTATTTAATTCAGTAGACTTATAAGTTGTAAACGTGAAATTTAATTCTGGATGAAAATGGGATAAATATTACCAGACTATGTTAATTTTAAAAATACATACAAAATATTATTTTCTTTTAAATTATGGAAGTAAAGTTAGAGGGAGTATACAACATGTGTATTTTCATCGCAATATATTTTTATAAAATATAGGATTTATTTATTGTGAATATAGTCGGGATGTTGTATATTTTTTTGTTACAAAAATTTAAGTGAGGGGATGACGTCCCAGGTCAGGGTAGGCCTCGGAGCTCAATGAGCACTTAATTGAACCCAAATAATTTAATTGTCATGAGTGGAAGGTGACCAAGTGAGCCAAACCTCATTGACACGATGTTGTAAATATTGTTTCATCAGTTAGCTTACTAGGTAGTAGTTAGTTTTATTTTTAGTCCTTGAGGTAAGTTTAATTACCTTAGGTCCTTTCTTAGATGTATATATATACTATATTTCACAATTAATAAAATAACGAGATCATAGAAGGTATTGGTTCAATTGTCCTTTCTTAATTTGTTTATTCTAATAACTGGACCCGTGCGATGCACGGGTAATGTTCTATAATTTTTTTAGTATATTGTTCTATGAATTTTTTTAGAGTATTGTTCTATTATGTGACATTAAAATATTATAGTATGTTAAATTGATAATCAGTTAATGATGAATTAGTGTAATGTTTGAGGACGAAATTAGTGTTTAATGTAATATTATATGTCACGTAATATTTTCATAACATTGTGCTTAGAAACATGTATATTAAAAACATTGTGCTTAGCCCTAATCCTCAACCTTAGTGTTTTTTAAAAACATTAAGACAAAAATCTAATTAATATATCAATTATAAATAGAAGTAAATAAATTACAATATGACAATTACTAATGTTCAATTTACTGATAAATCTATGTAGTTTTTTTTTCTTATGTTCAATTATTAAAATATGACAATTTACTATACAATTACTAATGTTCAATTTACTGTACAATTACTAATGTTCTATATGATACTTGTACTTTATCCATATCCGATAAATTAGTATCCGTATTTATATTCTATATGATATATGGTATTCGGCAAGAAACTACCAAAGCAAGAAACTACCAAACACCTCGCACAATCAAAACCTACAACATTTACTGACGAATCACACTGTTTAGCAAAGACTAGCAACCACTACGATGACAAACAAATTAAAACTCCAAAGGCCATCAGTTATGGGTTTGGTTCAAGGAAGTTTATGGTGGTTGGAGAATAAGATGAAGGAGTCCTTTCTTGCTTTTGGAAGTTTTGATTTTGAGGGGAAGAAATGAGGGCAACGACAAATAAGAGATATTTGTTTCTCTTTCTGCCGGATAAGAGAGAGAAAGGGTCAAAATCAAAAGTCCAGGTCATTTTTAACTGAAGAAATTGGACAAAAATGGCATAGAGACTGATAAGGCATCCCCTGAGAGTGATCCCCCTCGGAGCAATCCCCTTAACGGCCTATAACGGTCATTAAACCCTAACAACATTATCTTGTCTAACTACCTGATTTAACTGTCTGGTAACTATCTGAACAGCGACCTCGACTTGGCCTCCAAGGTAAACAACCTTCTTATCTTCCCAGACGCTTATAAATAGGTCTCGGTTCCACTATTAAGGTACACACACTCTTTCCATTCCTAAACTGAGTCTGCCTTGTGTTTTCCCATTACTCTCAACAAACACTTATTGACTTAGGCATCAGACTGCTTACGGGGGATCGCTCCCTATCCTTGTGCAGAGTCATCCTTACCTCCTGAGGCTATCCCACGTCGTCATCCTTTCTGTCACCTGGAATTCGCAGCGTCATCAAAGACTAACAATGAAACTTTTGAGAAATTTCAAAGACTAAAATAGGATTCACACCAAACATTAGGGACCAGATCTGAATCCCTTGAATTTCTAAGTTGTGCATTTTTCTGTGCATTTTAGTTCATCTCAACCGTTTAATAAATCTAATGCTTCTTGCCTTGCCACATCATTCACTTTGCCCCATTTTTTTTTTTGTTTCCAAATGTATGTCCTAGAATGCATTGTATTTCACTATTTCTATTTCTTCTCAAACCCTTCACTGGTTCACTCCTTGCTGAAACTTTGAAGGACAAAAGCTTCATGATCAAAACAACTTCATCAAATGCCATATATCCTCTGTTCATCTTCACGTCCTCTGCACCACCACCCACAACATCTCGTCCTCTCTGTCAAAGACTCAAACTGCGCCATGCTTTCCGTCAATGACGATTCTAGAAGAGGCAGAAATGAAGGTTCAAGGACGGTAACAATAATGGCAACGATTACAAAGAGGCGGAAGAGGGATAAATCTTATTAAGTGACTTCGACAGCAAAAGGAAGGCTCTGATATTCAAAGAAGGAACAATGAAAGAGACGAAATTAAAGTAATGTTTGCGTAAAATGGCGTTGTTTTGAGTTAAAATAGGTGATGTGGCAAGCTAGTGAATGACAGATCTCTTGGACCATTGAGATGCAACAAAATGCAGTGAGAAATTAAAGAAAAGGAAATTCAGGGGATCCGGATCCTAATAGACAATAGTGTCGAAGTCAACAACAACAACAACAATAAATATAACAATAATGAAAACAACAACAATAACACTAATGACAACGGAGATTGGATGACAACAATAACGAAGATGTCACATGTCATGTGTTGGATTCTTCAATATAAGTTAACTAAAAACTGAAAAGGTTAGATAATTCGTTTGTATTCAGACAAATGAACGTGCTCTAATTTTCTGAGCTATGGACCCCATCCCGTTTCCACTGGATTTGTTTCCTAGATTCACATTTTTTAGAAGACGTGAAAAGGGAAGTAATGAAATAGTATAGTTAATTGACTAAAACCTTATTTTTTGGTCCCTTGTTCATTAATTTTTTTCTTCTTAGATTTCTTTTTTCAATTGGGTCTCTTATAAATTTATGCATTATTATTAGTGCTAACTAATCTTTCAATCCAAAATTAATCTAAATTAATAATGTGATACCATTAATCGATAACGTGGTACTGTTAAATTATTGATACAATATTATTGAGTAAATTAATAATTTAGTCCTTGATAGATTGAAATGTACAGTTCAATTTCTGAAAGATCATTTCTTTAAAAAAAATTTCTCTCAATGTCAACTCACTTATGAGAGAGAAATGATCTATTTTAGTTTTCCCGATTATGAATAATAGCATAAACATATAAAATCACATTTTTGGTATTGAAACATAACAAATATGAAAGTTTAAGAACCAAAATGGAATAGTAAAAAATTTAGGACCAAAATGAAGTTTGAGCTAAAATATATTACAACTACTTTTTTATAATAGAAAAAAGTTAACATGAAGTGGTGAAAAAAGCTTAGACAATCTTTAAGGATAGGAATTAGGAAGGATGAAGGGAACAAACATGTATCTAAAGTGAGGATATTGATGAAATGAGTAAAATCAAAATAGAAAGAGTGCAAAACTCATTTTATATCTTTTTTTTATCTATCTTTTTACTTTACTCACTCTATTAATATATTAACTTTTTTGTTTTTGTTTTATAGAAATCAATATATTTACTTTTAGAGTAGCCAAAATGTACATGCATGATCCATGAACCCAAACTAAAGTTTAAAGCATAGGACCAAGCGGGCATGTTTGGCATTTTCGTACGACACAGTAAATATTATGGAAGATTCTAAAGAACAAATTATATATTATACTATTATCTTTTTAACAAACATGAATGGTTAAGAAATATTAAATAAAATATCAATCTCACGCAATGAGTGAGTGCCAAGTAAACATAAAATGCCATTTTAAGCACATGTCTTGTAGGAGTCGGTTGAATAAAGGATTAATTATAAAAAATAAATAAAAATTATGTACAAATTAACATTAAATATGAAATATAGCATAAAAAACCAAGATGAAGATTAATAACTAATTGTTAAAGTGCTAACTACTTAAATTTTCAAAAGTCAAGTCATATTGGAGTCTTGCCAAGAATAATATTATCAAACGAGATTTTCTCTTGTTAAAAACTTAAATTGTTAAGAACTTATTTTCTCAAAAGTCAAGTTAAATTTTTTAAAATTTTGATTTTGTGCTAAAAAATTATTTTACTAATATTTTTATTTAAAATTTAAATTAATTTATAATCTTATGATTGATTATATAATATTTAAATCAAATTTATTTTATTAATATTTTGTGATACATTTTTATTAGTTTAAATATAAAATTAATTATTAGGTTAAAGTATAAATTTGATCTCATATCTTTTGTTCAGTTCTCAATTTGTCTTGTATTTTTTTTGTTGCACTATGGGTCTTGTATCTTTGTAAAAGGTCTTAATTTGGTCTCATATCTTTTGGTCAAGTTAGAGAATTGATCTCGTATGTTTGCAAAAGATTTCATCGTATCTTTTTTTTTATTGTTAGTTCTACTTGACCTAAATATATGGAACCAATTCTGCACCTAACCAAAGATATGAGACCAAATTTATAGAAAAAAAAAGGATATGTGACCAAATTTATAACAAAATAAAATATGTGACGAAATTGAAATTTGACCTAAATATATGAGACTAAATCTGCAACAGAAAAAAATACGAAATCTAATTGGAAACTAAGCAAAAATATGCGAATAAATTTATATGCTGCCCAATTATTATAACAATTAATAAAAGTACAAAAATAAAAATTATATATTTTTAATGAAAAATTAAGAACTTTCTTTAAAAGATTTGCTTTATTTTAGTATTTTCCTTTTTTTGGTTTGATTTGATTTATTATATATATTTTTTAGTATTTTCTTTTAAGTAAATTTTGTTTTTATTCATATGAGCAAAAAGGAGACTTGAGTATCTAGTGGGGTCTACCATCTTAAACTTCCTATCGGAACTCCCTAATTTAATTCGCAGGCTGTTGAGAGTAGAATGCGTAAGAGATACATTGCGAGCCACAAACGACTGCCACGTAAGCATAAAACTGACACGGTGGCTCTCATCCAATAGGAATCGAGAAGTTACAGCGAATCCTTCGGAGGAGAGAAAGCAGAGAATCCTAGCCTCGTTGTAATATCAGTGAAGTGATAGTATGAGAGACTGAAGAGAGAGAGAGAGAGTGTTTCTTGGGAGCAAAGTATTTAGAAGAGAGCCCAAGAAAATTGGGTTTTTCATTCATTTCAACGTATGAATGCGTTTTTTTTCATTTGTTCGTTCGATTTTCTCGCCGCTTCTTATTCATTCATCTCTAGAGGTTTCTTCTCTGAACAAAGTGTTTCCGCCATTTTTACAGCTCTGAGCTTTTTCGCAATCTCGGAAGCGAACGGAATCCGATGGCGGTGGGAGGATTGAATTACTTTGGGAGGAGAAAACGCAAAAGACGCTTTGAGAAAAGAAAACTTACCGTCAATCAGCAAGTGGAGGTAGAAATACCGCTTTTTGTTTTTTTTTTCCGAACGTGTGTGTTCGNTACCGCTTTTTGTTTTTTTTTTTTTTCGAACGTGTGTGTTCGTTCTTCCCCAAATTTTTTGTGTTTTTGGAAATTCAGGGGTTGTGGAAATTTCGATTTCTGTGTTTTCTTTCATCTTTTGTTGCTCGTTTTGAAAATAAAAAAAAAGAGGGTTCGATTTCTGTGTTTTCACTGAAGTCGCATTACCTGTGTTGGTTTTGTAATGAATAGTTCATATGGTTGCGTTTGTAAGTGAGGAGTCATTAGAGAGTTATTTGCTTTTTCAACCACTTGGGGTAGTAAGTACTAAATAGTAACCGTCAATGTGGTTATCTTTTCATCTGAAATGAAATCTCCATTGTTGCCAATAAATGTTTGAAATTTTCAGGTTAGGAGCACAGAAGAGGGACTTTTGGGTTCGTGGCATCCAGCGAGAGTTACGAATTGCTTGAAGCGGAAGCGTCGTGTAAGATATGAAAATCTTCTAGATGATCATGAGACACAAAATTTGATGGACGTGGTGGATGTTCCAGCTTCTGTGGATGGCATGAGCTCCAAAATTTGCAATGAACGTGGGTTTATTAGACCAGTGCCTCCTCTAGTGAAATTCGGAGAATGGGATCTTCCATATGGTCTCTGTGTTGATGTGAGCTTTCAAGACTGTTGGTGGGAAGGTGTTATCTTTGATCACAATGATGGGAAGGAGGAAAGGTCTGTACTTTTTCCAGATCAGGGTGATGAAATGAAGATGAGAATTCGTGACATGCGTATTACTCATGACTGGAATGAAGTTACAGAGAATTGGGAGCGACGGGGAATGTGGGTATTTCTCGAATTAGTTGAGGAGTATGAACGGCATACTTATAGTGCAGCTTCAATAAAGCATATATGGTATGAAACACAGACAAAAGAGGATTTCAAGAAGATTAGGGACTGGACTTGTAAAGCTAAAGAATTGTGGAGAATCCCGGTTTCGGAGGTAGTGAATGACTACTACGGCCGCAAACTGGAAGAAGTTCTTAGAAACCCTTCAAAATGTCTCTTGACAGAAGCACCACAACTAGAGTCAGATGTTCATAGTGATCCTGGTCCTAGTGACGTATTTGCCTCTGACATTATATTGGCAAAGAGCCCTATGGAAAAAGGTGATTGTTCTAACATCTTAGAGACTGATCCAAAAAGTGATAGCATCATTCCTATTGAGGAGAAATATGATACAGAGCCTGTGGGAGATGGAGCGTCAAATATGCATATCATGGAAGACTTAAACTTGTCCTTAGATAAGACAGAGTTCTTGGTGCAGAATGAACCTATTTCTCCAGTTCAAGAGGAGAAACCAGTTGTTCCAGAAGGAATTTCCTGCTCTGGTGCTGGTACTGCTGGCGAAGTAGATTCTGGCACTAGATGTTATAAGAAAAACAAACAGCAGAAAACTCGAATTGATTCCTTGGATTGGCGTCCTCTGGAACTGTCTGGAGTTGAATTTTGCCCTGATGCTGTTAATAAATATGCTGTTGCATCTAAAAGGAAAATCAGGGAAGAATTGAAGACAAAAGTCAGAGGACATCTTGCATATCTTGGATGGAAAATTGAGTTAACAGAATATACCCAGTTTCGCTCTCCAAAACCACAACTGCGTTATAGGTACTTCCCACCTGATAAACAGGGCGATCGGGTGTACATGTCACTTCGTAAGGTTTGTGAGTATCTGAAAAGGGATAATAATAGTGAGTCTTTGTTGTCCCAAGATGATCAGAGAATAATGGATCTTGCAGTTGACAGACCTATATCACATCCTGCAATTTCGTCACCACCTCCTCCACCTTCTGTTGGAGACGTAATTGAACCTGAATTTTGTACTGAAGCTGTTTTGAGATATCACTTGCATTCAATAGAGAAGGACCCCAAGGCTGACAGAAAAAATTTGATACTGAAAGCAAGAAAGCACCTGTTAGCAGTTGGATGGAATCTTGTCTACCCAACTATAAAAGGAAGGGGGATGATCTACAAGTCGCCTAAAAACCGGTGTTTTGCCTCTCTTCGAGTGGCATGCAAGGCATATATTGAAGAAAGTCTTCCGAAGTTGATTAGTTCTAGAATAGTTCCTCCAGATGTTTTGGGCATAAATGAGGAGAATATGAATAAAAGTGATAATGATAAATTATTGCTTTGTGTTTCCCACTTGCTTCAAAAGGAACCTGAATCACATCGTATAAATGATGTAATAGCAAGTAAATCAACTGGAAATCGCAAGCACAAGCGCTCTAGGAATTTAAATTCCAGCCTACCTGAAATCCAAAGAAAAGAATTACCTTATCGGTTACTACGTTCAAGAAAAAGGGTGCAGAAGGTGTGCGCTGCTTGTCCATCACACCAAAAACCTCAAAATGTCCTGTCTTGGTTAATAGACTGCAATGTGGTGTTACCAAGGTCTAAGGTCTATTACCGGCCAATAGGCACATTCCGTCCTAAGGCTGAGGGACGAATAACTCATGACGGAATCAAGTGTAGCTGTTGTAAGAATGTTTATAGTCTTGGTGGCTTTGCAAATCATGCTAGTGGCAGTATTAAGCGGAGACCTGCTGCTGCTGCTAGTATCATTCTGGAAAATGACAAGTCACTCCTTGATTGCCAGATACAACTAGTGCGTGACCAGAGGACAAGAGGAACTACAGAAAAACAACAGAAAAATGTATATCAAGCTGAGAATGACTGCATTTGTTCTGTTTGTCACTATGGTGGTGAATTAATTTTATGTGATCAATGCCCATCCTCTTTTCATAAGAGATGTATAGGTTTGGAGGTATATTAACCATTTTCTTTTTCTTTATCTGAACAGTTCAGTTTAATACTTTTATGGTAATAACTAGTTTTGGGTCTGAGTTCTTTCCTTGTACTGGTCTCCTTTTTGTTTGTCCAGGACATTCCCGAAGGTGATTGGTTTTGTCCATCGTGTTGTTGTGGAATTTGCCGCCAAAGTAAAATTGATGGGGCTGAGGATGGAATTTTCATTACTTGCATTCAGTGTGAACATAAATGTAATATACATGTACACTTACTTCCAATTTTACATGCTGGTCTGAACTTCCTTTGTATATCTGTGTGTTTGTGCAGACATTTTCCAAGATCAGCATTCTAATGTTTATGATGTCATTGTTGTCATCTTATGTAGATCATGCTAAGTGCTTGAGTAAAAGTTTTGTAGACAAGTCAGGAAGATATCAGGAAAATTGGTTTTGTGGAAAAAGCTGTCGAAAGGTAATATAGATCTGTCTTCCATTTCTCTCTCTCTGTCTCTCTCTCTCTTTTTTAAAAGGAACAATGGAATCATTGTTTGTAGAAATATTGTTAGGGCATGTGTCTTCCATATATATAGATAGAGTTTTTTGCATACTACTCTTACACCACATTTTTATATTTTTTGCAGATATATGCAGGCCTCCATAGATTATTAGGAGAACCTGTTGCAGTGGGTGTGAACAATTTAAGTTGGACTTTACTGAAATATGTCAGTCCTGAGAATCTTGGTAGCCCTAATCCCTTGATGGTGGAGAGTTACAGCAAACTCAATGTTGCTCTTTCAGTGATGCATGAATGTTTTGAGCCCTTACAGGAAGTTTACTCTGGCAGAGATCTTGTGGAAGATGTCCTTTTCAGCAGATGGTCTGACATTCTTGTCCTTTAACTTATACTTTTACTATGTTCTGATAAATTTTTGCTTATTGTGTCCGTGTCCCATGCTTAAAAAATCCTCTGTTGAATCTCTATTGGTCCCACTGGCATTACTGTATGACTAACTTAAAGATTCCTCAGTTTTTACTGGAAGAGTTGTTTGTTTTACCCGATTCTGTGTTCGAAGACGAGAACTGCCTTATTAAGGTTTGGTGGCATACCCTAGGGACATTGTTGATATTGTGATATAGGCCATCTTCTTTATCCTGTTTCTTTTTAATAGATGAAAGTTGACTATCTCAGGTTTCATCTCTGGAATATCATTTTAACATTTCCATTTAATGAGGCACCTGTCTTTGTAGATTGATCGAGAATTCTGGTCACACTTCCCCTGAAGTTTATTGTTTTGAGAATTTAATCTTTCATATTTTACCTGATTTGATTCTATGTGACATAAGCTGGGCACTAACTTTCAACTTTACAGAATATTTGGGTTTGGGCTTTTCAATTTCTAAAATCCAATTTTTGGACATATATTTACTTGCAGTTTTCTAGAGTATAGGTTGTAGCTATTGTATGTTTATACTTTGCTTATTTTCATATTGTCTGTTTAAATTTTGCTTATTTTCATATTTTACGTATCTCTGGTACTGTTAATCTGGATTCTGGAATATGTGGAACAATTAACTAGTTCATGAAGAGTCTTAAACCACAAGTTGTTTCTTTTGCTCTAATAATACGTTTTGATGCTGGCTAATTCCAAAGTTGGGAAAGTAGTTGCACTTACATTCTTACCATTTACATGCAATGCTAGTGCCATGACAAGATAATTTCAGGTCAGCAAGTTTTGTTTCTTGGGTGAGTTGTTGCTGGCTAATCTTCATAGTTGTGCAAGTACTTAATGAATTTTAGTCTTTCTGTCTATTTTAGTCTTTCAATTATTTTTAGTGCTTAAATCAGTTTAAACATTTAAAATTGTGAATATTAAGTATTTTATAAAGTTTAAACACCCATTATGATTTAACAATTTTGATGCAAAATTATTACGTAGATTTCTTACACTCAAAGAAAACGCGAACAGCAAAACATTGTGATTTAAGCACCCATTATCAAACAACAGTTTTAGGCAAGGATGAAAAAAACTGGACCGACAGGACTGTACCGGCCAATGTGGGAGGATCTCACAATAAATGAAATTTCATATTGAACCAAGCCATGCATATAAACAATATGGGGCAAGGATGAAAAAGCCACTCACCTTAGCTGGTAGGTTAGATGACATACATTTGCTTCCTATTAACAACCGGTGCAAGCAAGGTTGTGAAACTTGAGAGTTCAAGTAAACTCGGAGAGGGGAGGTAAACCCGGATCGTAAACTCAGATAGTAAACTCGCCAAGTTCACCTAAGTATGCAGGGTAAAATTTACACCTATATATCATTTACTTTAAGTGTAAAATTAAATTAAAGTAAACACAAATATGACATAACATAACACTGTTCTTCAAAATTCAAATAGTCATAAACTTATTATCTTGTCCAAGTGCAAATTTAATCCCATATCTTTTGCTCAGCTCCCAATTTGGTCTTGTATCTTTTTTTGTTGCACTTTTGGTCCCATATCTTCACAAAAGGTCCCAATTTGGTCCCATATCATTTTTGGTCCTATATCTTTTGGTCAAGTTGCAGAATTAGTCTCATATCTTTGCAAAAGGATCAATTGTTAATTGATCCTTTTACAAAGGCATAGGACCACTTCTGCACCTGACCCAAAGATATAAGACTAATTTTGTGATTGACCCAAAGATATGGGACCAAAAGTGCAACAAAAAAAGATATGGGACCAAATTGGGAACTGAGCAGAAGATTTGGGACCAAATTTGAACTTTGGCAAATAATTTACTCACGAGTTTACGATTTTGCTGCGAGTTTACCTAAGTTCAAGTCATTTCCGAGTTTGTGATGAGTTTGCTCGAAATTAGGGGGTCAACTCGGCAAGTTTACAAGTTAAAACTCGAGTTTGACAACCATGGGTGCAAGTGAATCCAAAGGTTGAGGGGAGGACATGGCTGCTGCTTGCTCGTTGGAGGACCACCATTGGTGGCGTTTTGACCGCCGGCTAAAATTCATAGTGATTCACAGTTCCTGTGGGATCTAGTTTTAGAAAAAGTAATTGTTTCTATTGCATTTTTTGGGTCCCTTCACTATTATATTGTTTTGTACTAATGAACTTCTTGGTGCTTACATTTAATTTCATAAAATTGGTGCAGATCATTGAATCTCTTTATGATGTTTTACATTGTAGTTATATTCTTTGGCTGACACCTGATGTTTGTTTTTTCCTTTTTTGTTCTTTTTTTAAACTTTGCAGGTCAAAGCTTAATCGATTGAATTTCCAGGGCTTCTATACTGTACTTCTGGAGAGAAATGAAGAATTGATTAGTGTGGCAACCATTAGGTTAGTGCGTGATTACATTTACATGTTCCTTCTCAGCTGTAAGTTTATATTATTATGAAATGATTAACTGACAAACTGTTACCTTTTTCAGGGTCTATGGCGAGAAGGTAGCAGAAATACCTCTTGTCGGTACCAGATTTCAGTATCGCCGACTTGGAATGTGTCGCATTTTGATGGATGAGCTTGAAAAGGTAATCAAATCCACAAATTTTTCTATATTATGTTAAAATTATTTGTCGCATTCTTCAAACAACTTTCTCTCCCTAGTAATGGGTATAATCACTTTTCAGGCACTTAGTTTCTGTTAGACTGAATACATTTATGTATTGCTTATCTGTTGAGCATAAACCAATCTTGGAAAGTTCAAAGCAAAATATAGATGTGCCGTTGTCCTTGTTGGTCAAGGGCCTAGTTTTATTTAAACTAATATGAAAATCAATACAAGTGTGACGTCCTAGTAGTAGCTTACCACCTTTGGTAATATAGTTGAGCCTTAGCTTGTTAAGTATTTTTATTTTTAGTGCTTTTTGCTGGACCAGAGTTGGTTTAAGAAAATTCCTTTATTGTTTTTTTTTTTAAAAAAAATCCCATTCTATTCGCCAATGTGTATAGTATCAAGTATCAACAAAAAGTTCACAACTTTTATACAGTCCTGTAGTAGCCACCTCATTACTTGTTATCCTTGACCTCTCTTTCATCTATTTATGGCTCGAGCTGGGCTTTGGTACCAAGGTGCTTTTGAGATATAAACCTTAACCTGAGTTGAACTTTGAAGTCAGAAAATTCCTTTATTATCTCTGAACAAACAAGACAAGGAAAAAAAAGAAAAGACTGGAACCATTTCAGTACATGTAAAGAGAATATTCCTTTGATTATTCTCTGCAATTTTGTCATCCTCCGTTTATTGTGTTGCGCCTACAGGTTACAATATTTTAATATAGTTCTTTTTTTCCAATTTCCAATAATCTTTTACTACATATATTGATATTTGTTTTTGTTATTACTTCTATGTATGCTTTATTTAAGACATTTCTGGTAAATGAGGTTGCTACTTAGCTGTTTTTGAAAGCCTTTTCCCATTTCATACAAATTTCATCTGTTCCTATATCTGATGATGGTATACAACAGTGTTATAGAATCTTTGCTGTAGTAGCTAATATATTGAATTGAATTGTTATTCAGTTCTGATATCAATCACATTGTGAAAGCAATTATAAAGCGGAAAAAATTGTAATCTCTTCATTAGTCATAAGTGAAACGAAGTCCCGAACATCCAATTATTTTATTAGTTTTATCAGTTTGCTTACTTTAATGTCTCATCAGAGGCTCAAGGAACTCGGAGTGGAGAGGCTAGTTTTGCCTGCTGTGCCCAGTGTGCTAGAGACGTGGACTACTTCTTTTGGCTTTACAAAGATGACAAATTCCGAGAGATTGCAGTTTCTTGATTATACTTTCCTCGACTTTCAGGATACCATCATGTGCCAGAAGCTTTTGACCAGTACTCGTCCAGATTTAGTTTTGTCAACAGGTCAGTAACAACTAACTGCTATTTATTTGTCCTCCTATTTAAAGGCAAAAAAAAAAAAAAACTGTTACTGATCCTTGACAGTCCCTCTGTATAAAAGGATAGGTAATGAAGCTTCTGTGCTAAATTGGATTGTAACCTTTTTATATGTCATATTGCAGAGATGCAGCCGAGAACAAATGTTTTATCTGTAAGTGGCAGTACTTTTTTGGGCCAATCCATCCCAGTATCTGAAGTACAACAAGCAGAAGAGATTGACAAAAGTGGGATGCTTGACCGTCAAATAGTGAAGTATGTCTTACCTCTGTCTACTTTCTAACCATGCAAGAAAACCAAACTATAATGCTGTAATTGTTCTCTTCATAAATACAAAAGGAAAGGGAGACTGTAACAACTATCTATTATTTATGTAGCATCTAGAATCCGAAGTGTTGGGCAGGGAAAGTGAAGGCAGAGAAAGCTAAAGAGACTAGTAATCTGCATATCGGGAGCTGTATCTAAATCAATTCTGAGCACAAAATAAGCCCTTTAACTTTGATTCAATTATTGATTGGAGCCATAGTTTTCAATCAATGTCCTTCTTCTGGGTTATTCTTTTACATATAAGTTTGGCAAAGATGCCTTGCATGTTATGCATTTCATCTTTAGCCGATGTTCTTGAGATCTTTAAATTATTATGATCTTCTTGTGTCATAAATGTTATTTATTATTTGACATGTCTGTTATTGTCATATGATTCTATAAAAAAAAGGCGGCTCAGTGCACAAGGCTCCCACTAGGTGGGGTCTGGGGAGGGTTAAGATGTACGCAGCCTTACCCCTGCTTTGCAGAGAGGCTGTTTCCAAGATTTGAATCTGGTGAGGTGGGGTCTGGGGAGGGTCAAGATGTATGCAGCCTTACCCCTGCTTTGCAGAGGCTGGATTTGAATCTGTGACCTCTTGGTCACCAAGCAGCAACCTTTCCTTGTCATATGATTATATGTAAACCAAAAAAACGCTATAGTTTTCAGTGATATATTTGATCCCTTGATTCATCTATGGAAATTTCTTCTTGGTTTCTTTATGGGTTTCAGCAATTAACTGTTGACGGGGGGTTTCTAGGAGCTAATTCTTCTTTTCTGGATCTTTTTGGCTTGTTTAAAAGGCGACATCTCCTTTGATTATCTCCATATATTTTCCTACACAAGTATGCTGAGCTTCTCTATGTTATACAGGGTCCTCATTGAGAAAGCTAATCAAAAATCACAATTGTATCCTGATTCTGAGTTGGACTATCAAATCCCAGTTATTCAGCATGGCTTATGTTTAATAAAATAATAAAACTGATGAAGATTAAACTCTTGTTAATACTAGTTGAGATGGTTACTTGGACTACCGCGGTGAACTTAGCAGGGCCATTCTACCTTAAACTCAAGGCACTAAACTTTCTTGGGGAAGCAGATCTTTTACTTTAAAATGAGATTTTTCCTTTCTTTTTTTTTTTAACATTCCTTTTTACTGTGCTAACTTGTTTACATCATAGATTGATTGAATTTACATTATAGTAATGCAAAGAGAACAAAGAATTTGGTGTGCAACTCCTTTTGTCAACTGTTGTATTTCCTTTTTGTGCTTCATCATGACCTCCTTAATGTGACTATATTTATTCTTCATCCTTTTTGCACCCCTAACATCAAATTCCGTACAAAACGTGCAATGTCATGGTCATCTGTAGTTTGGACGAATATAACAACTAATTTTAGAAGAAATAAATCAAATAAGCATTAAATTTGATAAGCATCCTCATCATCATGTCATGTTGATAGTTACATTTTGCACTAACAGGTTGTTAAGAGGTTGTATGTATATATATATATATATATTCCATTACCCGATTTGGAAGTGTTAGTGCATAAACCTCAGTTTTCGCCTTATGTTTGGACCTCTGATTGTGCCGCAATGAGGCTAACTCAGGTGGTTGGATAAATACTGGTTTAGATAAAAGGTTGCAAGTTGTATTCTCCTTTTGTGTTTAAACACAAATGTAAGATGTCCCTTCTTGGTGACCTTGGATCCTCCAAATTAGATCCTCTGTAAATCAATCTAGTATCAGAATCATTATTTGATGCAGTGTTAGCTAACCACCCAATAATCTCTCTATTTTCAAACTTTATCTTAGTTAGGTATCAGTGATGGTGTGTGTCTGACCAATGTGATTTTTGACAGTGATTTTGCTGGCAACAATGAACGTGTTGATAATAATGTTGATACTGACCAACCTGCCAAGGTACTTCCATCTCTGCCTCCAAATTGTTACAATCTTCATTTTGTTTCCACCTCTTGTTAGAAATTGTTGAGTCATTTTCTTTATTTTGGGCACATTTTCTGACTGTTTGTTTTTGTTCATAGGAAAATTCCGAGGGCGAACAGCTGCAGGATGGAACAAGACCAGAATGCATCCATGGAAATGGCCAATTGAAACATGTTTCCACGTGTGATAATAATGGTCCATATAAGTACTACAAAAGAAGGAAATGTCTTAGTTCATGAGCTGGATTTTGCATTTCAGAATGAACAGCACTGGAGAGATTAGAGGAAATTGTTTAGCCTATCTTTTTGTGTCTGACTTGAACCATGAAAATTTTTTGTACACTCACAACTTGAGGAGGGCTTAGTTTCATGCTCTTTCTTTTGTGTCTATTTTTGTAGGATTTTGGAAAGATGAAAATGAACTAGAAGAGTCTCTCATGAAATGCTAATTGCATATCAGTCTCTTAATTTTGTAAAACTACGCTTGAGAATAGCTGTATATGTAATTAACTGTGCAAATTCCAAATTTAACCAGCACACAGAAGAGAATGGATACTCAAGATTTTACTTTTTGGGTAATAAATAATTTGCCTCTGTTCCTTAAACTGCATTATCGTCATGGTTAGCTAGCAGGGATTTATGACTTTTGTCTCGAAATAATTTATGCATCAAAAGTTGACTTTTGTCTATTTTTGTTCTTTTTTAAAAATTATGTCATAATGTTCATTAGACATCATTATTCGGAAGTGATCCATGCTTACACTATTAATTCTTCTCAATTACTTTAGCTTTTCATTAACACTACTCCTTAATCTAGCTTTTTGAAGTATATGCTAAAAAGTATGATGCCAGTGATAACAAATATAATGATCAAGAATCATCCTTTCCCCACAATTTTCCCCACAATTTTTCAAGAAGACCAACGAATCGATGATGTTCTATGAATGTAGTTGAAGCAAAGCAAAGAACAATATATATGCTTTCATTTATTTATATATATATATATGGAAAAAGAGCAAACCAGTATTTTTTTTTCCATGTGCTTTTTTTTCTAGGAAGAGAAGGTATGATAGGCTAGATATGGATGAAAACAACTCTCAGTGGAAGAAGAGATCGAAGATGGGAGAAAATCAAGAATTGAGGCTCACAATATGTATCCCTTTTAAAAAAAAGAAAGTCTATAATGATAGAGGAAATTGAGGATGTGGAAGAGGTCAAATCTCCCAAAAGAGTCAGGTCCGAGGAAAGCGCTAGCCAGACTGAAGTGAGTATAGACTTGGAAGAATTGATGGCCTCCATTATTTTGAAGCTGGCAGAGTTTCACCTGGGTTTTAGGGTGGTTGTGCCAGAACAACCCCCCAAGGACAAATGAAGCTTCTATGTTGGAATTGCTGGGGTAGTGGCAAACCCGCGGCAAAAAGAAGACTAAAAAATCTATGTATTTCTGTGAAGCCTGACATTTTATTTTTGCAAGAGACAAAATGTAACAATGAAGCTGTCTCTAAGCTTGCTAGTTTTTTGTCGTTCAGTAATTTCTTTTGTATTGATGCTAGTGGTAGAAGTGGGGGCCTTGCTGTTTTTTGGAATATACCCCTTAGGTTTGATGTTATTTATGCAACTAAGTACTGGATTCATGGTTATTTTGTGCTGCCTGGTCATGTGAAAGTTTTGATGTCCTTGGTTTATGGCCCCCCTAAAAGACACAAGAGACATAAACTCTGGGATTTTTTGGATAGTATATCTATTCAGCATACCCCTTGGTTAATTATTGGAGATTTTAACCAGGTGATGAGACCTCATGAAAAATTGGCCTGCTCTTCTAAAGTCATAGGAGCCGCTCGGCCTCTTGATCTCTTTAATGATAAGAACCTAATTGAAATTCCTTGGAAAGGTAATTCTTTCACCTGGTGTAATAATAGACAAGGAATTTACCAAATTAGGGAAAAGTTGGATAGAGGCTGGTGCAACTTGGATTGGATGAATTATTTCAGCTACTCTTGTATTGAGGCTCTTCTTATTGGGGCATCTGATCACACCCCTCTGGTTTTGCATACAGAACCTCCTACCAGACTTCGTCGACCTAGTTTCAAGTTTGAAGCTATGTGGATCAAACATCAAGACTGTGGGAAAGTTATTTCCGATGCTTGGAATTCCAACAACTCCCAGGTTGGGTCTCATGCGTTCCAGTTTGTGAACAAAATTAAAATGACTTCATGTGCTTTGAAACATTGGAATAACACGAGCTTTGGAAATCTTAAGGCCCAAATTATCCAAGCTGAGAGAGAGCTGAATTTGGCCCAAGAAAAGGTTTCAAGAAATATGACTTTGGACAACCAAAGAAATGAGGTCATCATTAGGAAAAGGCTTGAATTTCTTCTAAACTGTGAACAAATTTTTTGGGCCCAAAGAGCAAAGCAGATGTGGCTGGTCAATGGAGATCGGAATACTAAGTACTTCCATTTGGTTGTTAAAAGAAGAAGATGTAAAAGTAAAATTTTGGGTTTGAAGGATCAGGACGGAAACTGGAAGTATGACACGTCCAACATGCTCAAGGTTGCTAAGGACCATTTTGTCAAGGTGTTTGACAACAATATCACTTATGACCATCAGAAGAATATCTCCATCATCCTGGAAGCAGGTATTCCTAAGATTAGTGACTCCCATAGAGCTATTCTTAGCAAACCCTTCACTAGAATGGAGATCGAATCTGCCCTTTTTCAAATGGATGGGCATAAGGCTCCGGGACCGGATGGTATGCCGGCTATCTTTTACCAGCAATACTGGCCAGTTGTTAAAGAGGATCTCATTCAAATGGTTTCTTCATTTCTCAACTCTGGACACATGCTAAAAGAATTGAACTACTCCAATATCATTTTGATTCCAAAAGGGGAGGAGCAGGTAAGTTGTGCGGATTTTAGGCCAATCAGTCTTTGCAACGTGGCTTATAAAATCATCTCCAAAACCATAACCAACAGACTTCAAGACATTATCATGGATGTCATTACCCCCTTCCAGAATGCATTTGCAAAGGGAAGGTCTATTAGTGATAACATTCTGCTTGCTCACGAAGTCCTTAGGTACATTAAACGTCACAAAAAAGGAAAGGCCTTCTGGGTAGGGATCAAAATTGATCTTCTAAAAGCTTACGACAAGGTTTCCTAGCAGTTTCTCCGGGATGTGCTGACGTGGATGGAATTCCCCGATCACTGGGTGCAATTAATAATGCAGTGTGTATCAACTGTAAGCTTTAAAGTCCAAATCAACGGGGCTCTGTCGGACAGTTTTATGCCTAAAGCTGGTCTGAGACAAGGGGACCCGCTTTCTCCGTATCTATTCATCCTCTGTATGAATATTCTTTCGGGGTTGTTAACTAATGCTCATACAAATGGGAAGCTTAAGGGTATCAAAGTGGCCAGACAAGCACCAGCTATCAACCATCTTATTTATGCTGATGATATCCTGCTTTTCCTTAAAGCAGATTTGGTCTCCATTGCGGATATGACATTTATTTTCAAGAAATTTGAGAGCGTCTCTGGTCTCCAAATCAATCACAATAAATCTGATATTTCTTTTAGCCCAAACACTCCGAACAGACTCAAAAAGATGATGGCCAAATCTGCGAATTTCAAGAAGGTCGAAAAGTTTAATAAATATTTAGGAAGCCTGGTTGATGAGGAGCCAAGGAGTAGGAAAGTGTATGATATCATCATCAATAGATTGCAGGAAAAGCTGGAATCCTAGAAAGCTCAACTTCTTTCACAAGCTGCAAGAGTGACCTTAATCAAATTTGTGCTCTCCTCTGTCCCTCTCTACCACCTCTCCTATTTTAAGTTGACAGATAAAGAAGCCCATAAGTGCGATACGAGCATGTGCAATTTTTTCTGGGGAAATTCTGCTGGTAGCAAGGCTCCACACATGAGAGCGTGGAACAAAATTTGTACTCCTACCCATCAGGGAGGCCTGGGTATTAAAAAGATGAAAGAATTCAACAATGCCATGTTGGGTAGACAAGCTTGGTGAATCATTAGTAAGAAAGATAGCTTACTCTCAAAAGTGTTCCATGCCAAGTACAGTAATAAGACAAACACCTCTACTTTCTCGTGTAACTCTAACCCTTCCCAGTTTGCCAGACATATTTGTAATTGGATCAATGATATTTTAAAAGATTGCAGATGGCGAGTTGGAAATGGGGAAGATATTGAGCTCAAGAGTGACCTCTGGATCATGCCGAACAGAATTGAGGAGACTATAACCAAAGTGAGCCACTTGATTGATAACAGGGGTAATTGGGATAGGAGCAAAATCCTCAAGATTTACGACAACCAGAACGCGCAGGAAATCATGAAGATTCAACTATCTCATAACGGTGCTCGGGACAGGATTATTTGGCGTCATAGTACAAATGGTAATTATATGGTTAAAACTTCTTATGCACTGTCTGTTTCTGATTCCCCTCGGGACAATTCTATTGATTGGAAAAGATTCTGGAAGTTGCCTTGCTTTCCAAAGATCCTTCTGTTTGGCTGGAAATGCTTCACTAGTGCTCTCCCTACTAGTGCCAATCTCCTAAAGAAGAATTTCAATATAGATGCTAGCTGCATTTTCTGCCATAACAGCATTGAGGATGATACCCACCTCTTTTTGGGATGCCCAGTTNTGAAATGCTAATTGCATATCAGTCTCTTAATTTTGTAAAACTACGCTTGAGAATAGCTGTATATGTAATTAACTGTGCAAATTCCAAATTTAACCAGCACACAGAAGAGAATGGATACTCAAGATTTTACTTTTTGGGTAATAAATAATTTGCCTCTGTTCCTTAAACTGCATTATCGTCATGGTTAGCTAGCAGGGATTTATGACTTTTGTCTCGAAATAATTTATGCATCAAAAGTTGACTTTTGTCTATTTTTGTTCTTTTTTAAAAATTATGTCATAATGTTCATTAGACATCATTATTCGGAAGTGATCCATGCTTACACTATTAATTCTTCTCAATTACTTTAGCTTTTCATTAACACTACTCCTTAATCTAGCTTTTTGAAGTATATGCTAAAAAGTATGATGCCAGTGATAACAAATATAATGATCAAGAATCATCCTTTCCCCACAATTTTTCAAGAAGACCAAAGAATCGATGATGTTCTATGAATGTAGTTGAAGCAAAGCAAAGAACAATATATATGCTTTCATTTATATATATATATATATATGGAAAAAGAGCAAACCAGTATTTTTTTTTCCATGTGCTTTTTTTTCTAGGAAGAGAAGGTATGATAGGCTAGATATGGATGAAAACAACTCTCAGTGGAAGAAGAGATCGAAGATGGGAGAAAATCAAGAATTGAGGCTCACAATATGTATCCCTTTTAAAAAAAAGAAAGTCTATAATGATAGAGGAAATTGAGGATGTGGAAGAGGTCAAATCTCCCAAAAGAGTCAGGTCCGAGGAAAGCGCTAGCCAGACTGAAGTGAGTATAGACTTGGAAGAATTGATGGCCTCCATTATTTTGAAGCTGGCAGAGTTTCACCTGGGTTTTAGGGTGGTTGTGCCAGAACAACCCCCCAAGGACAAATGAAGCTTCTATGTTGGAATTGCTGGGGTAGTGGCAAACCCGCGGCAAAAAGAAGACTAAAAAATCTATGTATTTCTGTGAAGCCTGACATTTTATTTTTGCAAGAGACAAAATGTAACAATGAAGCTGTCTCTAAGCTTGCTAGTTTTTTGTCGTTCAGTAATTTCTTTTGTATTGATGCTAGTGGTAGAAGTGGGGGCCTTGCTGTTTTTTGGAATATACCCCTTAGGTTTGATGTTATTTATGCAACTAAGTACTGGATTCATGGTTATTTTGTGCTGCCTGGTCATGTGAAAGTTTTGATGTCCTTGGTTTATGGCCCCCCTAAAAGACACAAGAGACATAAACTCTGGGATTTTTTGGATAGTATATCTATTCAGCATACCCCTTGGTTAATTATTGGAGATTTTAACCAGGTGATGAGACCTCATGAAAAATTGGCCTGCTCTTCTAAAGTCATAGGAGCCGCTCGGCCTCTTGATCTCTTTAATGATAAGAACCTAATTGAAATTCCTTGGAAAGGTAATTCTTTCACCTGGTGTAATAATAGACAAGGAATTTACCAAATTAGGGAAAAGTTGGATAGAGGCTGGTGCAACTTGGATTGGATGAATTATTTCAGCTACTCTTGTATTGAGGCTCTTCTTATTGGGGCATCTGATCACACCCCTCTGGTTTTGCATACAGAACCTCCTACCAGACTTCGTCGACCTAGTTTCAAGTTTGAAGCTATGTGGATCAAACATCAAGACTGTGGGAAAGTTATTTCCGATGCTTGGAATTCCAACAACTCCCAGGTTGGGTCTCATGCGTTCCAGTTTGTGAACAAAATTAAAATGACTTCATGTGCTTTGAAACATTGGAATAACACGAGCTTTGGAAATCTTAAGGCCCAAATTATCCAAGCTGAGAGAGAGCTGAATTTGGCCCAAGAAAAGGTTTCAAGAAATATGACTTTGGACAACCAAAGAAATGAGGTCATCATTAGGAAAAGGCTTGAATTTCTTCTAAACTGTGAACAAATTTTTTGGGCCCAAAGAGCAAAGCAGATGTGGCTGGTCAATGGAGATCGGAATACTAAGTACTTCCATTTGGTTGTTAAAAGAAGAAGATGTAAAAGTAAAATTTTGGGTTTGAAGGATCAGGACGGAAACTGGAAGTATGACACGTCCAACATGCTCAAGGTTGCTAAGGACCATTTTGTCAAGGTGTTTGACAACAATATCACTTATGACCATCAGAAGAATATCTCCATCATCCTGGAAGCAGGTATTCCTAAGATTAGTGACTCCCATAGAGCTATTCTTAGCAAACCCTTCACTAGAATGGAGATCGAATCTGCCCTTTTTCAAATGGATGGGCATAAGGCTCCGGGACCGGATGGTATGCCGGCTATCTTTTACCAGCAATACTGGCCAGTTGTTAAAGAGGATCTCATTCAAATGGTTTCTTCATTTCTCAACTCTGGACACATGCTAAAAGAATTGAACTACTCCAATATCATTTTGATTCCAAAAGGGGAGGAGCAGGTAAGTTGTGCGGATTTTAGGCCAATCAGTCTTTGCAACGTGGCTTATAAAATCATCTCCAAAACCATAACCAACAGACTTCAAGACATTATCATGGATGTCATTACCCCCTTCCAGAATGCATTTGCAAAGGGAAGGTCTATTAGTGATAACATTCTGCTTGCTCACGAAGTCCTTAGGTACATTAGACGTCACAAAAAAGGAAAGGCCTTCTGGGCAGGGATCAAAATTGATCTTCTAAAAGCTTACGACAAGGTTTCCTGGCAGTTTCTCCGGGATGTGCTGACGTGGATGGAATTCCCCGATCACTGGGTGCAATTAATAATGCAGTGTGTATCAACTGTAAGCTTTAAAGTCCAAATCAACGGGGCTCTGTCGGACAATTTTATGCCTAAAGCTGGTCTGAGACAAGGGGATCCGCTTTCTCCGTATCTATTCATCCTCTTTATGAATATTCTTTCGGGGTTGTTAACTAATGCTCATACAAATGGGAAGCTTAAGGGTATCAAAGTGGCCAGACAAGCACCAGCTATCAACCATCTTATTTATGCTGATGATATCCTGCTTTTCCTTAAAGCAGATTTGGTCTCCATTGCGGATATGACATCTATTTTCAAGAAATTTGAGAGCGTCTCTGGTCGCCAAATCAATCACAATAAATCTGATATTTCTTTTAGCCCAAACACTCCGAACAGACTCAAAAAGATGATGGCCAAATCCGCGAATTTCAAGAAGGTGTATGATATCATCATCAATAGATTGCAGGAAAAGCTGGAATCCTGGAAAGCTCAACTTCTTTCACAAGCTGCAAGAGTGACCTTAATCAAATCTGTGCTCTCCTCTGTCCCTCTCTACCACCTCTCCTATTTTAAGTTGACAGATAAAGAAGCCCATAAGTGCGATACGATCATGTGCAATTTTTTCTGGGGAAATTCTGCTGGTAGCAAGGCTCCACACATGAGAGCGTGGAACAAAATTTGTACTCCTACCCATCAGGGAGGCCTGGGTATTAAAAAGATGAAAGAATTCAACAATGCCATGTTGGGTAGACAAGCTTGGCGAATCATTAGTAAGAAAGATAGCTTACTCTCCAAAGTGTTCCATGCCAAGTACAGTAATAAGACAAACACCTCTACTTTCTCGTGTAACTCTAACCCTTCCCAGTTTTCCAGACATATTTGTAATCGGATCAATGATATTTTAAAAGATTGCAGATGGCGAGTTGGAAATGGGGAAGATATTGAGCTCAAGAGTGACCTCTGGATTAGGCCGAACAGAATTGAGGAGACTATAACCAAAGTGAGCCACTTGATTGATAACAGGGGTAATTGGGATAGGAGCAAAATTCTCAAGATTTATGACAACCAGAACGCGCAGGAAATCATGAAGATTCATCTATCTCATAACGGTGCTCGGGACAGGATTATTTGGCGTCATAGTACAAATGGTAATTATATGGTTAAAACTTCTTATGCACTGTCTGTTTCTGATTCCCCTTCGGACAATTCTATTGATTGGAAAAGATTCTGGAAGTTGCCTTGCCTTCCAAAGATCCTCCTGTTTGGCTGGAAATGCTTCACTAGTGCTCTCCCTACTAGTGCCAATCTCCTGAAGAAGAATTTCAATATAGATGCTAGCTGTACTTTCTGCCATAACAGCATTGAGGATGATACCCACCTCTTTTTGGGATGCCCAGTTTCCAAAGCAGCTTGGTTTGGCTCCGTTTTGGCGTTTAGAAGTGATGATTATGTTCGAATTGGTTTTCAAAGCTGGTTAAAGGAGCTGTTTATTTCTGACCATAACAATGATAATAATGGGGAGTTGTTTGTCAAAATTCTTATCTTCATCTGGGCCATTTATCAACATCGGAATGAGTCCCGGTTCAATCATGAGGTTACCAACCCGTTGAAGATCGTCCAGATATGGAAGGATAAAATCGCACAGTTGGAGGATATTACACAGAAAAGAGCAGCGAAGCTCATGCAAGTCAACAAGCACATCACACTATTCTGAATTCCTGCAACGAAAATCCTGTCTTCTACTGCTGCTGGTTTAGGAACAAAAGACAAAATAAAAGCGTCTTCTCAGCTTTTCATTTCCAAAACAACTACCCAATTATGGATCTTCTCGTTTGTGAGACAGCTCAAACTTCTAATTTGACTATTTCGCTCACAGGTTTCAGAAAACTTCTAGAAGACCTCAGAAGCACTCAGGCTGAGAGAGTGGAATTCAAGATTCAGAAGGGAGGTATACTGCTTAAGCATCGTCCAACAGTGCACTTCGAGGTTGAGGTCGTCATTGAGGACATCTACCATCTTCTTGATCAAAGCAAAGGAAGCTGGAGGATTGCTGAGACACCACACAATATTTCTATTATGCATTTGTTCCCCCACATTCTTAGTTTCGTTTATGGTCGTTTTAGTTATCTTTAGGCCTTGTTTTTTGTTATTCAAAAAAAAAAGATGCCATTCTTCTATTCACAGTAACACATCCTAAGAAAGGAGGCTCCCATCTACTTCACTACCCATATATGTCTTTTGTTTTTTGGTAATCTAACCATTGTCTTTGGAGATATTTTTCCTCACTAAAAAGAACTTTAGGTGAGTTAGATATTTATTCAAATAAGGATATCTCTCCGACTTAATGAGTACTTAGAAAGACATTCACATATTGTTATTCTCGCATCAACAATATTGAACTCACGACCTTTTTCTTTTTTTCGTTGGCTGTCTGTTATTTCAAATTTTGCCTAGATTGATTCAGATTCGACCCATGTTGCATATTTAGGTATAGTGAGAGAGCCTCTCAACAAGGTTAATTACAATTCTCCTTCCATCCCTGAATATCTGTTTTGCTGGAGTTTTTTTTTTGTCTTAAAATATTTGATGTTTTACAAAATTAAGAGAATATTGATTACTCTTTTTACAATTTTATCCATATTAAATAGTTAGTAGAGGTTGAATAGGTGAGAGTAATTAGGAATAATTTTAATAAGGACAATTTAGTTTCTTATCTTATATTTCTCTTCAATTTAGATGAATTAATGATTTTCTTGATATGTGTGTATTAATCTTAAAACCAAATATTCAAGGGCAAAGTAATATTAAGGGTGTGTTTGGGAATGGGTTATATCTCCATTTTCAATACATAACTTGATTTAACGTTAAGATCAAAGTATATTATCTCCATACCTTCAGATCTTTAACGTTAAGTTGTCTGAATATTTTTGTAATTCGCTTTTCTATAATTATTTTAGGAGTGTGCTATAAAAAGGTCGGAAGTTTTTTTTTATCCAAATAAAAGTATAAAACAAGTCACTTTTTTACTTTGATTTTGACATAAACTCCATAATAATATATTAAAATTAAATTAAAAGTGAAAAGAAAAAAATAAAAAAGAGGAGAGAGACCGAGAGAAAAATTGAATAGTTGGGGCGCATGTTTTCTTAGCAAAATCCATCTTTTTATACATTAACGGATCTTCACAACCGTTTCAAACTTCTCAAAACCAACATTTCAGTAGCCGTTTCACCTTTTCAAAATCTAGACAAATCATGCAATACCCATCACTTTCTTCTTCTTCTTCTTACCCACTTTCACATTCTGAGAGATCTCTGTGATTTTCCTCCTGTTCCATCCAAATCAGCATTCCCAAAACCCGAAATCAACACCCAAAACGTCAAAACCGTCTCGAAATCAAATTCCCCCGCCGTTACCAGTGGAAGAGAAAACTGNTACATTAACGGATCTTCACAACCGTTTCAAACTTCTCAAAACCAACATTTCAGTAGCCGTTTCACCTTTTCAAAATCTAGACAAATCATGCAATACCCATCACTTTCTTCTTCTTCTTCTTACCCACTTTCACATTCTGAGAGATCTCTGTGATTTTCCTCCTGTTCCATCCAAATCAGCATTCCCAAAACCCCAAATCAACACCCAAAACGTCAAAACCCTCTCGAAATCAAGCAATCTCCTGAACCGAAATCAAATTCCGTCGCCGTTACCAGTGGAAGAGGAAACTGTGAAAGAGGTTCTCTCGGAAATGCCCATTTCGAAACCTCAAGTTTCCGTTTTGGAGGAACAAAGGAAGACCCAGATGAATGCGATTGAGATTGAACCGCTAGTTGACGACGAGTCGTTTGGAGTGAAGCCAGAGAGTGTCGTTGAAAAACCAGAAGAGGAGGTCTCTGAAATGGCGTCTCAACTTTCAGAAATATGCAGCGTCAGCGAGAGCTTTTCAACCAGTACTTCGGTTGCAGAAAAGAGAGAAGACGAAGCCACCAGTAAGCGGTTGAATCGACCTCTTTTCAGTAATGCACCCACAAAGCTAATTAACATTTACAGAAACTTGACAATATTTAATGAGAAGTTGGGAATAGATTAATCTGGAATGAAGGTCGGGTTTGCTTCAGCAATGTTGTGATGGTTAGATACTTGGACCCAATCCTTTGTAGTGTTGGGACGTCGTGGAATTCTTTACATTTGATTTTGTCTCACAGATCAACGTTCAAATGTAATCTTAAATTCATCAAATGTAGAGAACTTCAGAGAGATTCCAATTTAGAGGATCTGATTTCTTAGACACTTAGGTTTCATTTCAATAGAGGCAGGAGGGGAGTAGAAGAAGAAAAAGAAGAATCATGGAAGGAAGATAGATATTAGATCCATTGCATAGTTCGAAAACTCGGATCGGACATTGACTCGGAAAAGGACTTGGGTGGTCGGGTCACCGGTTTAAACCGCTGGGTCACTAAAAACTTGGTTGACCCGGTTGAATAGAAAAAGTAACAAATATATGTATATATTTACACATACATTAACCAAATAAATCTCTAATACATATACTAAGTCATAATAATTCAAATTTAAACATGAAGTTAATTAGTACAACACAAATTAAATTTTGAACTTCGGTATTTTTTAAAAAACTGGACCAAATTTTTAAACTTTAAAGATAAAACATTNTGTGGCGTACTTTTATTGGTTAGCTTCTATTAAAAGTGTGTGTTTATAAAAAAAAAAAATCAAACCCTAAACCTAATAAATCAAGATCACTCTCTTTCCTATCTATTCTTTCTGAGGCCGCTATTCTCATTTTTTCACTTTATGGCCGCTTTCCATCTTTTTCTCTCTAGCCTTTGTCATTTTTTCAGATCTTAGTTTTTACTGAAGCTTTGGAATCGAAAATGGAAAATAGATGAAGGTCGACGAAGACGTTAGGCGATGTTCTCCTTCTCGGCTCGGTTTCTCCATTAAAGCGGGTGGGTGGCTCACGACGGGTTAGGCGGTTTTTTAGACTCGCCTGGTCAACTCGGGTTTTTACCGGGTTGATTACATTCCGGTCTGAATAACACAACCGGCCCGGTCTACTGTTTGGTTCGCCGGTTTCCGGGCTGATTCGGCCGGTCCGGGTCGATTTTTCTTACTATGTTTTATATATGTTGAATGCTGATGCATGCTTGAGTTGACATAAATTTACAACTGTACCTACCTAGTCCATGAAAGAAGTGGTAGTTTTTCCTTTAATGAATGGGCCTAAACTTCAAGAAAAACCCAGCATACATGGTCCACTGTGAATGGGCCTCAACAAAACCGTTTTCTTCTCAAATCTCAGCTTAGATGGTATGTTTTTTGACAATCATCTTTATCCAAACATCACCTACAACACAGCAAAACCCTGATGAAGTAATGAGAAGAATCCCGGTTCTGCTATTCCGAACCCCCCTCTCCGTCGCACTGATCCCTCTTCGACCTCTTATTCCGTTCCATAATGTTGGGTCAACGTCAAGTTCCTCACTTTCTCACCTCAAATCACGTTTCTTCCCAAACTTCAGGTCTGTGTTCACCAGCTCCCTTCCTCCTCCCGAATGGGTAGAACCCTTCTGCGATGTTTCTGACGTAGTTTCAGCTCCCCACCAATTAGAGCCTTCGCCGTGGCTAAAAGAAATCATCAATCTTCTGGATGGCTCTTCCAATATGGAAGCTAATTTGGAGTCCTACTGCCGCAAATTCTTCATCAAATTGTCCCCCAATTTCATTGCACATGTTCTACGATCCATTGAGCTTCGTGGGAACCCAGATGTTGCATTGCGATTCTTCCACTGGGCTGGTAAGCAAAAGAAATATGCCCACACTCTTGATTGCTACGTGTCTGTAATTGATGTTTTGTTGATATCGGGTGACTTGGATAGATTTCGAAGTGTTTTTTTGCAACTACAACAAATGGGTTTCTTGATGACAGTTTCAGCAGCTAATACTTTGATTAAGAGTTTTGGTAGTCGTGGTTTGGTTGAGGAATTACTTTGGGTGTGGCGTCAAATGAAAGAGAATGGCATAGAGCCAAATTTGTATACCTACAATTTTTTGTTGAATGGGTTGGTTAATTCCATGTTTATTGAATCGGCTGAGCGTGTTTTCGAGGTAATGGAAGATGGAAAAATCCAACCTGATATTGTAACATACAACACCATGATCAAAGGATATTGTAAAGCAGGAAAAGCCCAGAAAGCACTAGAGAAACTTCGAGCTATGGAAATTCGAAATGTGGAGCCTGATAAGATTACATATATGACTTTGATTCAGGCTTGTTACTCTGGAGGGAATTTTGATTGTTGTTTGAGTCTTTACCAAGAATTAGTAGAGAAGGGATTGGAAATTCCACCTCATGCATATAACTTAGTGATTTGTGGGCTTTGTAGAGAAGGTAGACATGTGGAAGGATATGCTGTGTTTGAAAATATGGTTCAAAAAGGTCATAAACCAAACAAGGCTATGTATACTGCTCTAATTGATTCTTATGCAAAAGGCGGAAACATGGAAGGGGCGATGAAGCTGTTCGAGAGGATGAATATGGATGGGATCAAACCAGATGAAGTTACTTTTGGAGCTATTGTCAATGGATTATGCAAGTGTGGGAGATTAGAAGAAGCCTTGGATTATCTCAAGTTTTGCAGTGTCAACGGTATTGCAGTTAATGCTATATTCTATTCCAGTCTAATTGATGGTCTTGGAAAGGCAGGCAGAGTAAACGAAGCTGAAAGGCTATTTGAAGAGATGGCGGAGAAGGGATGCTCTCAGGATTCCTATTGCTACAATGCCCTCATTGATGCCATGTCCAAGCGTGGGAGAATAGACGATGCACTTGAACTTTTTAAGCGGATGGAAGAGGAAGGTTGTGAACAGACAGTTTATACATACACTATACTCATCAGTGGGCTTTTCAAAGAGCATAGAAATGAGGAGGCACTGAAGCTGTGGGACATGATGGTTGATAAAGGAATCACACCAAATGCAGCCTCCTTCAGGGCACTCTCTATAGGACTCTGTCTTTCGGGTAAGGTAGCAAGAGCTTGTAAGATCTTAGATGAGCTAGCCCCTCTTGGTATTATTCCAGAGAATGCTTATGAAGACATGATCAATGTGCTGTGCAAATCCGGGCGAGTGAAGGAAGCCTGCAAGTTAGCTGATGGAATTGTGGATAGGGGTAGGGAAATACCTGGAAAAATTCGCACTTTACTTATTAATGCCTTGAGGAAAGCTGGGAATGCAGATTTGGCCATAAAGTTGATGCATAGCAAGATTGGCATTGGGTATGACCGGATGGGTAGCGTTAAAAGACGAGTGAAATTCCAGAACCTTGTTGACAGATGATGTTTGCAGCTAGAATGTTCATTGTCATTTGTAATCAATGTTAACCTGAAGAACTGTCATACCCCCCAAAACACAAAAAGAAAAATTGAAGAGCTGCGTCAGCCCTTGTGCATTTTTTGTATGGTTAGGTCAGTTTGTGGGGTAAGACATACTATTTTATGTGATCTGGATCCCCTGATTTTCCTAACTCGCATTTCTTCCTGGATTTCGATAAATCCACTCTGTCATTGTGAGTGAAAGACCCCCTTCCAGCTACATCACCCAACCATGGTGCGTTTGTGGTCCTTAATTGTAATCTCTGTTTGCTGTTATGGGCTTGATGCCATAGATAGATCCAGGAAATCAAATACCTCATCTTATCGCTTGTGTTGGAAATCTGTCACCTCCTTATATTTATTGACTGAAATTGAATATTGGAAGGGAAAGGACCTGTCTATTTCATTAATTGAGCAGATGATAAAGTTTAGTATTTTTTTACTTTATTGAAGGCCTGTCTTTTTATATTTGTTGTTTCTATTCATTGCTTGAACATAAGCATATACCTGTTTGGCTGTTTCTTTCCATTGATTCTTGCTTTGCGCATGTGATTATACAAGTTCAGATTTTAAAGAAATGTTATTTGCCACCTGCCTTGCTGATGAGTTAATTATATTCAATAATTACCGAGTGTTAGACTGAGATGGCTCATAGCTTCATGTTTCTCTTACAGTAAATGCCTAATTTAAGAGCTTCAATTTGCTTCTTCGTTTTAGAACTTAAAGCCACAGTTGTTAAAATTGAAATGCCTCCTTTTGGAGCACATAGCTAATGCTATTATAAGTTTCAATATGTTATGACTGAATTTGTTTTATATATGTAGTGCACAAAGAAGATACCCACATCCTGAATCACATATATAGCGCACAATATGGAAGAATTCACACAATTTCAATACCCAAAAACAGCAATTGATGACCCACCAGACGAAACGCACTAATGGGATGGTTTGGTGATGTAGTTGAAAGGGTGTCGTCATATCATATTGACAGAGTGGATTCATCGAAATCCAGGGAGAAATGCACTATCGGAAAATTTAGGAGATCCAGATTTCTATTTTTTGCCAACTTCCACCTCTTTGATGCACTCAATTTTGTTCTTATCTATTACTTTTGGTATGAATCTTAACTGCAATGACTATATTTAATGACATTTTACTGACAGATGAAAGATATACTCGTATGAACTGGAACAAATTAAGAATGCTATCGGCTGTGTATATACAAGAAAGAATACAAGTTGATTTTGGGATTTGAGTGTATACGTTCATATCTACTTCACATGTGAAGATAATTTTTACTAAATGGCATTTATAAAATGTGGAAATATGGATGGCAACGGATAGGGTATCCGGTGGTTATGTCACTATTCGTATCCGTTTATCCTATCCAATATCCGTACCCTATCCGTATCCGATAAATTAATATCGAGTAAAATAACTTTCCGGTCCCTGATTCATGTACTCGCTGACAGATAAGTTCCTGAATTTTACCCATTGTACTAGCCGGTCCCCGAATTTTGCAAACGCTGCACTAATTGGTCCTTCCGTCATATTGGCGTTACAAAAATGCTGACGTGGCCATAACGGACGCTGATGTGTCCCGTTATGTGCTGACGTGTCCTGTTATCGCCACGTCAGATCCCGTTATGTTGAAAAAAAAAAAATTGTGCCACATAGATAAATAGAGACACATCAGCATTGTTGTAGTATATTTTCCGGTCCCTGCGTTTTGGCCAGTGTACTTTGCGGTCCCTTAATTGATCCAGCCATTTATTCTCAATTCCCCCTCTTTTTCCTCATCTTCATTCATTTTAGTCCCAAATCCTCAAAATAAAATTGTAAAGTGCCCCAAAACTCTTCCAAATATTTCAATTTAGTCCTTAAAAAATATTTAAAACCCTAAACCCTAAACTCTAAAACCCTAAAACCTTAAAACTACTCTCTTGCAATTTGGTCCCAAAATTAATATCCAACTCATTTTCACTTGACACCTCATTAAAACTACTCTCTTGCAATTTGGTCCCAAAACCCCTAAATCCCCTAAAACTCTTTTTTAATCCTCTTCTTCATCTTTTTCATTCATTTTAGTCCCAAATCCTAAACATAAAATTGTAAAGTATCCCAAAAACCCTTGGAAGTTTCAGCATTCATCACATTTTCTCATTGCATTTATAGGTCTCTAACCCATTTTTATTCCATTATTCTCAATTCCCCTTCTTTTTCATCATTTTCATTCATTTTAGTCCCAAATCCTCAAAATAGAATTATAAAGTGTCCCAAAACTCTTGCAATTTGCAATATGCCCTAAACCCTAAACCCCTACAAAAATCACTCTCTTGCAATTTGGTCTTGGGTCCTCAAATTTATTAAATCAGAATTAAAAAAAACATTTTGGTCCCTAAATCCTAATTTCATCATCATCTTCATCTTCAACATCTCATGTCATCATGAACATCATCATCATCTTCTTCCTCCTCCCAGAAATTGAAAGAAAAAAAAATCTTGTCGCCTAACTCAATCNAAAAAAAAAAAAAAAAAAAACTCTTGTCGCCTAACTCAATCAATCTTCATATTTATCTTCATCTTCCTCACCATCATCTTCATTGGACAACCCAAAAAACGAAACGAAGTCAAAGCAATTGGACAAACACAGAAATCGATTTTATTTCACAAATCAAAGCCAGAAATTGGACAACAACCTAGAAAACGAAACGAAATCAAAGCAATTGAAAAATTCAGCAAGAACCCAAACGTGGTCACGTCTCGTGTGTTGTACAAAATAAATTGGTCATCATTAGGTGATTTTTGGATTTATCAATTTTGGTTTTTCATTCATATGTATAAACGTTTTAAAGGAGGATTAATTTTATTTGGGTCGGGAGTAAACAAGATAAAGTTCTTATAATAATGTCAGTTTTAGGACTCGAACCTAATCTCTCAACTTGAGATGCAACTTGGTTTTCTCTTTTCCTTGTTGCAATTTGTTGATAATTCATTCAGCAAATTCTAATGTGAATACCAATTTGAATAATTTATAGTGCATTATAAGTGTCAGATTGACACTTTCTCTATTATATTTTTATCTCTCTCACCACTACACCTCTTAAATATTCTAAAAGATTAAAATTGTTGTGTATACAACTCAACATTGAGATAAATAATAATATCTTGATCTTGATAAAATTGGAGAATTGATCAATTTGTCTAAACTTTTTAATTTACTAAAAATGAAATGTTGTTCATCATGTGAACATTCATGTTAACATATCATTCATCTTTTCAGGGTTTTGATATGAAGAGTATAGTGACACATTTTTTTTTCCAGTTAAATAGCCATTTTGATCTTTAAATTATAGGATTAATTTTGTTTTCACTTTAAAATTAATTTTTATTATGTTTTGTTATTAAATTTTTATATTTATTTTACTATTAGTTTAGAATATTATTTATACTAGTTTCTTCTGTTATTTCTAACATAGACAATTGAGACAAATTATTTTTTTTCATGTGTTATAAAAATGAAGTCAAACAAAAAAAATCATATTTTTAGTCACAATTTTTTTTATCAACTCATTTATACATATATAAAAGAAAAACAGTCAATAAAGTTGTCAATATTAGAAATAACGATAAAACTTTAAAGATTTTATATTTTGAACAATCAATATAATAAATGTAAAAATTTAATAATAAAAGAGATTTTTGACAAAAAAATAAAAAAGATAAAATCGAAGACTTAAAATATTAAAATAATTTTACTCTTTATATTAAAAATCTTTTGAACAACACATAAAAACCAAGTGCAAAATGATTTTTAAACGTTCATTATTCATTTATTCTAATAAAATAATAAAACACTTTGTTTGTGCATTCTATTAAGTAATAACAATTGGACCTTCAGATCTTTAAGGTTAAGTTGTCTAAATATTTTTGTAATTCGCTTTTCTATAATTTTTTTAGGAGTGTGCTATAAAAAGGTCGGTAGTTTTTTTTTTATCCAAATAAAAGTATAAAACAAGTCACTTTTTTACTTTGATTTTGACATAAACTCCATAATAATATATTAAAATTAAATTAAAAGTGAAAAGAAAAAAATAAAAAAGAGGAGAGAGACCGAGAGAAAAATTGAATAGTTGGGGCGCATGTTTTCTTAGCAAAATCCATCTTTTTATACATTAACGGATTAACCTGTAATTTGTAAACAAATTATATACTAACATAATAAAAGAAATCAAATAATCATAATTAATTGATGACAAAATCAATCCTTATAATTAAATAAATTACAAAAAACATCAAAAGGAAACAAAATTAGAAAATTTACTAAATTGTGATCGTAATTATTAGTGTGATGTGATAGGTGAAATGCAGAGGCATATAGTATGTCTGAGTAGTTTGGACTTTGGACTTTTCCTTTCCTTAATTATTTTGTCAAAAAGTGACTTTCTTTTTCATGCCTGATTAAATGGATGATCATTGAAAATGAAGCAGATTGATGAGAAAATTACATTGAAGAAAGCGCCATTTGGGAGACCCAAGAGAAATGAAAAAAAAAGGTGATATTCATAAAAGAATAACTTCTATTCTTTGTAAAGAAAAAAAATTGACTATAAGCATTAGTTATTCCGACATTATTCATTAAAATGACTCTGTGACATATACACAAACTTTCTTTCCATACTTCACATTAATTTCATATCATAGTATTATATATATTTAAATAATTCTTTACAAGGTAAATAAAAGTTGACCTAGTTAAAAAAAAGTATTATTTTATAATTCACAAAGTTTTTAAATTAATAAGGAGTTGATTCTAGTGATAAACGACTTAGGGTGTGTTTGGATTATAAGTATGTAATGAAATGATGATTTTATGTAATGAAATGGTAATGAGAAAATTATGTAATGAAAATGTAATGAAAATGGTGTTTGGATTAATTTGAGATGTAATGAAAAAAATATGATGTGAAATTATGAAAAAGGGTATGTAATGATGGTGGTTGGTTGAAATAATTATGAGTTTTTTTTAAAATTGTATAGGGGTAGAATTGATAATGGAATAAGATAGAAATAAAAAAAATGATATTTTGACTTTTTGGTTGCAGTTGTTATAAAATGAAATGATAATAAAATTGTCTTGGAATTTATGCTAAATGTGAATATTTGTAATGAAGGTTGGAGTTGCTTTATGTAATGAAATGAAAGGACCAAAATGTAAATAACATTAAAATTTTAAAAACCTTCTATTTGGTCCACGATTTTATATCGATTCAACGAATCGGTCCTTACGAAGGGAAATGTGTGTCTCTGCTTGTAAAAAATCGTATTCATCAACGATTGGGTCTCTCTCTTTTAAATTCAATGACCAAAAAATAAATTCAAGGATCAAAATAGAATAATCTTTACAAATTTGTGGACCAAATAATTTATCTTCAACTAACAACAAATTATTATTCAAAATTTGATACATAATTTCAACAGTATACCGTATATTAAAAAA
>QANZ01025028.1:17612-36781 GCA_003254925.1 Chamaecrista fasciculata | reverse complement strand
TAATATAATGATTAAATCACTAAAGTTAATGTAAAATCTAAAATAAAAAGACTATATTACCCTTATTAAATTAGACTTAATTATATCATCAATTTAATGCTTATATTTCAAAAATTAAATTCCTCCAACTAATTTAAATACTCTCACAATTTTTTTATGAAACCTACTCCAATTGATTACTACAGAACCCCAAAATAATTCTCTACCAAAAGTCAAATCGTCCATTATGACTATAATATTAAATAGGGATAAAATGGTAAAAAAGTTCATTGATGACCTCTTGATTTCATAACAAAGCAGATAAAAAGGGACAAAAAAAGTTCTGCAATGAAGCAAATAAAAAGGGACGGAGGGAGTAATAACATATGATATATATTTTAGAGTTTTCATAAAAAATTATGAATTTTTAACTATTTATATATATAAATATATGTCGTGCCGTGTTGTGTAATTTTAAGAATTTGACGTGTCAGTATGTCCATGATCGTGTCGTATTTTGTGTTCGTGTCAGTGTCAGTATCCATGCTTTCTTGATAAGAAATGACTTATCATTAAATTTTTTTTTAACTCTCCATAAATGGGATGGCCCCATCCCTACTTATCCCATTAATATAGCTAACCCATCCCACTTTCATTAAAACTTCGAATCAAGCCCTAAATAATGAACTCATAATGCAACCTTAATCCCTTATTAGCTCTTATCCAAACCAAATACATCTCCATTGACAAAGCATTCACTTCCCACATTTATTTGGGTATTAACTTGTCACATTTATTTGGGCTCCACTTCACTAATTGACGCTCTCGCTCCCTCCACTACCTTTTATACTTTTCAACCTCTTCTCTAGCTTCTTCTCTCATCATATATCCTCCGTTAATTAATTTAAGATCAAAATATAAATTTGGTTCCATATCTTTTGCCTAGTTCTCAATTTAGTCTCATATCTTTTTTTGTTGCAATTTTGGTCCTATATCTTTCTAAAAGGTCCAAATTTAGTCTCATATCATTTTTTGTCTCATATCTTTGCAAAAGGATTAACCATTTGTTAATGTAAAATATGGGGCCACTTCTACACCTAACCCAAAAATATAAGATCAATTCTGCAATTGACCCAAAGATATGAGACCAAATCTGCAACAAAAAATATATGAGACCAAATTGGGAACTGACCCAAAGGTATGGGACCAAACTGAGAATTGAGCAAAAGATATGGAACCAAATTTACAATTTGATCTTAATTCAATAACTAGCACACACAACATCTCATATATATATATATATATACTCAAAAGGAAAACCAAAGCATAAAAGATCAAATCAAGCCTATCCTCTCTACAATCATCTCCTTCACAAACAAACAAACGCACACACATATATAATACAATTAATGGCTTCTTCTTTTGTTTCTCCAAACCATTCATCAATTTCCAAGTCAGTTCTTGTCCTTGTTGTTTTTGTGGTGTTGGCTTCTAATTTTGGAAGCTCAGACATAGCCCAAGACAGAGCAGAATGTGCTGACAAACTAGTTGGGTTAGCTACTTGCCTTGCTTATGTGAGTGGTGAAGCCAAAGCCCCAACACAAGACTGTTGCATTGGGATCAAACAAGTTCTTGATAAGAGCAAGAAGTGTCTGTGTGTTCTCATCAAAGATCGTGATGACCCAAGTCTCCAACTTAACATCAATGCAACGCTTGCTGTTCACCTACCAACTGCTTGTCATGCTCCTGGTGCTAACATATCTGAGTGTGTCGGTAAGTACTCCATCTTATGGATACATACATACATACATACATGTGACTCTCAACTACTTTTTCTTTTTTTATCATCCCGATTAATTTGAATTCAACCCGTGTTAGATATTTAATTATGTTATTGTATTCATAATTTTTGAATACGAGATCCTGTTTAGATGATACTGAATTGCTTATTATTTACACCAAGGTGTGTTGATAGCCTTGATCTAGTATTGATTTGAGTTATATAATCTTATTTAGTCTTAAATAATGTTTAGTACAAGTGGGTTCCTTGCTTCACGGTCAAACAAATGAAATTTGGTTATATCTTTATCGTTTTAAGTGGAATGTATGTGACGATTTTAGACTAATTTTTTGCCCAATTAGGACTACCAACAAATGATGTCAAATCGGGTTCGAAAGTGAATTTGAGACTAATTTTTCATAATTTTTTGGTCAAACACCCACTTTTGAACATGATTTGATCTCAATTGGGAGAAAATTGTCTCATTTAGAGTAACTCATTCTGAATATGTTGGGTCTAAACTTAAAAAGAGAGAGATATGATCAATTTCAATTCACTTGTTTGACTATGAAACAAGCGACTCATTTTTAAAACTCGATTTGACCTCGTTTGTGGACAATCCCAGCTGAATAGATAAAATACTCGTTAAAAGTAACATATAACTTTGAACTCGTCACATTCGAATATAAAACGAGATAGATATGACTACATTTAATTTAATAGTTTGGGAACAAAATGAAACTAAATACAACATCCATGATCAATATAAAATTTTGAAATATTTAAGACAAAAAGAATTTAAGAACATACATTTATAACCAATTTAAATATTTAACCTAAAAAGAAAGTTAAATATTCTTTTAATGGTTCAAACAATCTAATTTGGTGTTAGAAATAATTGTTAAACTTGTTACGAAATGCAAAGTTATTATTCTTTAACTTAATTTAGCTGACACTTTTTTTTTCTTGGGCCAAAATTTAGCTAAGCTAACATTTATAGATTGAGAACTAGCAATAATTGTTTACTTGAAGACTAACGATTGGATAAATAAAAAAGAAAAGTATACTTGTACACAACTATATTAACATTTTGTGTCAACAAAGGTTGACCCAGTTTGTAAGGAGTCAACTCATAACCCACAAGGTCGTGAGTTCGAATCCCGCTGCCGAAGGCGATCTATAAGCACTTCTATAAGCGTTCATAGAGTCTGGAGGCATGCCCTGGCCTTAGTGAGCCTCCGGAGTCCAACTCACCTAAATTTTATGCCCTGACATTTTGTATCATGTTTAAAGAATATTTTTTACGAAGTTGAAATTTTGAATTCTTTTAGAAATAATAATAGAGTTCAGATACTAATGATAAAAAAAAGTAAGACTTTTTTTAGGATATACACTTATGAATCAAAAGGAAATTTAGCTCAAACTATGAAAAGATTTAACCATTATTCAACTCATGACTTACAATGTTGTGAGTTTGAATTCCACTATCAATGTGAGAACTTTGTTGGTAGGTGATTTGTAAGTACCTTTGTAAGTACTTATAGAGCGTGGAAGCATGCTTGACCTTGGTGAGTCTCGGAACCCAACTCACCTAAACTTTTTCCTAAAAGAAAAAGATTTAACCATTACTTTTATTTCATTCAAACCTCTGTCTTTGAACTATACTTTTTAGTAACGGAAAATAACTAAAAAGTATACTGTGTAAATCTTTTAAATATTAAAATGTATATTTGAATCTTTAAGAATTAAATTTTTAATTTAATAATTTTTCAATAATCAAATTATTAGTTTACTCGAAAATGGCGTTAATCGAATATGTTTTTGTTGTTTCAGATCTTTTGCATCTGGCCCCTAACTCTGCTGAAGCTAAGATGTTTGAAGGATTAGCAAAAGCTGAATACAATAATTCAGCTAGGGTTTCGAAAGGTAACTAACATGGAAGTTCTACTTTTAATTTCTGCGATATATAGATCAATGTTTAATAAACATTTAATTCAAATAATTTTTTATAAGGTTCAAATGTACAAAACTTCTCGTTATTGTGAACAAATTTCTTTAAATTTTGAAAAGTTACCAAATACGTCATGAACTTTTGATTTAATGTAAACTTTTTTTTGTTGATTTTTTATTCAAAAATTAATTATTTTTTTATAATTGTATGATTATTATTGTATTTTACATTGATCAAAATTTAAAATTAATAGTAATGAAAAAAAATAAAGAAATATATATATTTTTTAATTAAAATTTTGAAAAAAAAGCATGTATACAAAATATTTAAAATTCAGAATATTTTTCATCTCTATTTAAAGTTTAGAGGACTTTTACCAAAATGCTAATGTTCAAAAGAATTTTATATATTTTAAAAGAGTAAATTTACAGTTTGGTCCTTGAAAAATTATCGAGTTTACAAATTTGTCCTTGAGTTATACAGTTCAATTAGTCCCTCAAAAAATTAAACAATAAACTTATTATTAATCCTTTTTATGAATTAAATATACCGTTCGGTTCTTTCAACTATTAAATTGAATATTTTAATCTTTTAAGAATTCATTTGTCGATTTTTAAATGACGAAATTGTTAGTTTATTCCTATTTTAATTTCTTAAGTGAAATAGTTTCTTTAACTGTCAATAACGGCTATACCTAACAAATCATAACATCTAATCAAAATGCAGTTTCCAGTACTTTGACACTTATTGATAACAAATCCTCTTTTTTGGTACAGAAATCCTCTTTTATTTGTTTGTTATAGTTTTGCCTATTTGTATACCTTACTAATAACTAAATTTGCTTTAATGTGTTGGGGATAAAACGAACAAAAACTGCAGGCAATAATAATAATGCTACAGCTAGTACTGCCTCATCAGATTCTGATGCAAAGAATGATGGTGGGTGGGGAAATAAAAGAAGGAATATGCTGGCACAAGTGGTTTGTGATATTTTACCACTTATTTTTATATTCCAATTTTTGTTCCTTGTTTGAGTCTCTTTTGATGGGGATTGAATCTTCTATATTTTCATCTTTTTGTATTTTTTGTGAATTCAAAAGAGGGAAAAAAAAAGTAGAAAAAGAAATTGTGAGTCGTCTTTTATAATTATTATTGGTCAAAATGTACTTTTGGTCTCATAATTTTTGCTCAGTTCTAAATTTGGTCTCATAACTTTTTTGTTGCACTTTTGGTCTATATTTTTTTCTCAGGTCTTAGTTTGGTCTCATGTTGCACTTTTGGTCCTATATCTTTGGGTCAAGTTGCAGAATTAGCAACAAATCTTTGCAAAAGGTTTCACCAATGTAAAACTTTTTACAAAGATACGAGACCAAATCTGTAACAAAAAAGATATATGACCATATGAGACCAGTTTTATACCTGACCAAAAGTGTAATAAAAAAAATTACAAGACCAAATAGAGATTTGAGTAAAAGATATAGGACCAAAAAGTTACTTTGGTATTTATGGCTTTTAATTGTAAGACACTTATTTTCTATCTTTTTTCTTTCTCTTTAAATTTACAAAAAAAATATAAATGATAAAAAACATAGAAGATCTTATGCCCTTTTGACAAGGGGAAGGAATATGGAAGGATGTGTACTTGTTTGTGTGAGTCCTTTAATTATAATTTGTTTTATGTTGTATATGTGTACTCGTGAGTTGTGATCCCCCTCGGATTAATTTCTTAGTATTGTATTTTTTTAAATCCAACTCTTAGTATTTTATCTTAGTATTGTATTATTTTCAGCTTTATCTTAATAAAAGAGTAAACTACTAAATTGGTCCCTGGATTATTGGCTCGCTGACAGATTGGTCCCCAAATTTAGAAAATTGACAAATAGGTCCCCGAATTTTTCTAACGAGTCAAATAGGTCCCCGAATTTTTCTAACATTTGTCAAATAGGTCCTTCTGTGCATGTTGTTCGGGGACCTATTTGACTAACGTTAGAAAAATTCGGGGACCTATTTGACTCGTTAGAAAAATTCGGGGACCTATTTGTCAATTTCTTAAATTTGGGGACTAATCTATTAGCGAGTCAATAATCCAGGGACCAATTTGATAGTTTACTCCTTAATAAAACATATAACATCGTCTGGTAAGTTGTAAAAGTTTTAATTCTTTTGGTCCATGCCTTTCACTTTCTCTATAATTGTGATCACTCTGCATATTTAATTTTCCAACAAATAACTTAATTACAGGACCCGCAGTCACGTGTCGACATTGTTAGCTTTAATTACATGTCTCTTTAAAAAAAGGAGAAAATTTAGCAATTTATTAAAGAAGAGAGAATATATCCGTGACAGGATTTCTAGAGATCGGTTCAATAAATTAGCTTGATTTATATAATTTGTCATTTAGATTTTCAATAATTCAAGACATTATTTGATATAATAGGCTTACTCATAAAGTATACTTTTTTTAGTCAAAAACTTATTTTGGTCCCTAATATTTATCCAAAATTCCGTTTTGGCCATTAATATATATTTTTTTTCATTTTGTTTTGGTTTTTAACGTTTCTTAAAAGTTTCATCATTAATTTCTAATTATTGAATATCATCGTATCTCTTTTGTTTCAAACTCGAATGCGATTAAATCAGAACTACAAATTAAATTTGATGAGTTCTTTTTTTACATGGTCTAGTTAGAGTTATCCAAAAAGAGGTCAAATTGGACCCAAAAATAGGCCGATTGTTTCATGAATTTGGTCTTTTCTCTCTCGTTTCAAGTCCGAATGCAACAAAATCGAAGTTACAAGTTACTTTTGACGAGTTCTTTCTTTGTCCAGTTAAGACCGTTGACAAACGAGATCAAATAGTACTTTGAAAGTTAATAGTAATGTTTGATCAAACTCATCTTCGGAGTACTATTTGGCCTCGTTTGTCAACGATCTCAACAAGATAGAAAAGAACTCATCAAAATTAAATTTGTAACTTCGATTTTTGCATTCCGACTTGAAACGAGAGAGATATAACCACATTCATAAAACAAGTGGCCTATTTTTGGCCCGATTTAACCTCGTTTGCTGATTACTCCAACTAGATAAAGAAAAAACTCATCAAATTTAACTCGTATGTCTGGTTTAATCGCATTCGGTGTTTAAAACAAGAGAGATATGACCATGTTCAATAGTTAGAAACTAATGTAGTAACTTTTAGGAAATACTAAGGATCAAAACAGAATGAAAAAAAAATAGTAAGGACCAAAACAGAACTTTGGATAAATATTAAGGATCAAAATAGTTTTTTGACCCTGTTTTTTAAAGAAGGTTTAACATCTACAACTTCATTCCACAATATGTGCTAAGTTATTACAAGCTAGTGAAAATACATGGAAAATTACAAGTATAAATAGCACGTTCCACAATAGAGTGTTGCTTTGCCACATAATGAGCAACTTGATTTCCATGCCTTTGAATAAACTGCAATTGAAACAAATTGAAATATAAAGCCATAAGCATGACATCATAAAGAATGTCAATATATAAGTGAGTAGCCATCAGAATTATTAAAAGTTGAAACGACATTAATGCAATTTGTTTCAATGCAAATATTTCAATTCATATCCCATTTGTAATAATGTTAAAGAAATTGCTTAGCACAAAGCCATGGCTTCCACTAAAGTTACATCACACAGAGTATATTCTCATTGAGCCCAAAACTTTCAGACTTTCAGAAGTACTTAAAAGGGATTTGCTTTGAACATCATCTTCAAGCATCTGGTCGCAGTCCTTACCAACATCGCACAGAGTGACCACGAGTATGTGATTACCAAGAACGTAGAGATAATCAAAATATTTATACCTAACAGAGACTCACAAATTTTTATTTTGTGAATCTGGGTATGACTCCAGGTCCAATCTTAACGAGTTTAGGTTTGAGTATGGTGGTACCTGATAATAGGCCTAATAAATTGGAGGCTCTAAGGATCCGGACTAATGGCGGTCAAGGCCCATTTAGGGAGATTACTTGATCAAGGACGCCGAATGGGCCCATACCAGCCAAGAACGCCATAATCAGTCGAACAGCCTTGAAGGTCAAAAGACATGGATCATTGGCGCCTAAAGGCCGGTAAGGGAATCATCCGTCATGGGCGCCCAATAATTACACGTCAGGTAAGAACGCCAACATCTAGGCGTCAACAAAGAAGACGTACAAGGGAACGTCTCCACATCAATTAGGAGTCGAAGAAGTTAGGGGACACACGTCTCTCTCATTATATACGCCTCTAGCACAATCTTAACTGCCAAATCACTTAAGATCACGATCAGTTAAGGTTTCCCTAAACATCTGCGCCAGGTCAGCAGAATTGGTTAGGATCACAATCAGATATGGAGCCAAATCTGGAACCTATCAGATTATCCTCAACCAGTATAAAAGGGAAGCCCAAAACACTGGAAAAAGGTACGCACTATTGCTATTTACACACATTATTGCTCTCAAGCTCTTTACTGACTTAAGCATCGGAGGTGAATCGCAGGGCCATCCCTGTGCATTCATTGACTTGCAGACGACTTTTGACCCAGAGTTGCTTCATCGAACCAGGTAATGCCCTCCGGCCAAAACCAGGTTCATCACTGGCGCCGTCTGTGGGGACTTTTTATTCAAAGTCCAGATTTAATTTGCTCAAGTGTTGATTTTAGTTTAAATTTTTCTTTGGATACCTGAACGATAAGGTTGGATCATATACATTTTTTCCAGTATTTTTTGTTATATCTAACCTGTGTGTTCATCGAACCAGAGAAACAGATGACATCTACAGAAATTGGCAAGATGACATCCACTCCAACTGATCAACACGCTTCAGGAGGCTCAGTGGCTCAATCCGCACAGGATTCGACGTTTGCTCCTCCCCCAGGATTTCCTACCATCCAGGAAGCCCCCACGCTGCCCAACCCAGCGACTGCGGGGCAAATCACCATAACAGCAGAAGACAAGATTGCTGCACTGAAGGCTGACATGCACATCGAGATGGAAGCACTCCGCAAGGACATCCGTGATCTGATAATGGGCAGGGAAAAGCAAGTTGTTGAGGAGGCTAACCCAGAGCCCATACCACAAGAAGAAAACCCAGGAAACCAAGAACAACAAACTCCCATGAATCACCAATCACCTGTCCAGGTGGCAACTCAACAGCAGGCTCCTGGCCAAACTGCTCAGCTTACCCAGCAACAAACTTGGGTGGGCGCTTACTCTTATCCACCTCAGGGCTACTATTACCCACAGGGGTATTATCCCCAATATTACCCTGGGTATGGCGTCTATGGAGGATCCGCTGGAATGTACCAGCCCATGAGCGCCTCAGCACCAGCGCCAAAATCGGCGCCTTATGGAAGATCCGCTGGAATATACCAGCCCATGAGCGCCTCAGCACCAGCGCCAGAATCGGCGCCTTATGGAAGATCCGCTGGAATGTACCAGCCTATGAACGTCCAGGCACCAGCGCCAGAATTGGCGCCTCCACCAAATTCGGCGCTCCCGGCCATAACGCCTCCACTGGCTGAGGGAATATTTGCCCCTCACGTGCAAGCTGTTGAATTAGACAGGAACTACAAGATGCCCATGAAGCTGACGCCCTATACAGGGGAGAAAGACCCAGAGGATCATTTACTCAGTTTCAAGGCCGCCATGAATATCTCCAACTTAGGAGATCCTCAACGATGCAAGCTGTTCCCAATAAGTTTGGAAGGACCAGCTCTGGATTGGTTCTCCAAACTCCCAGCAGGATCGGTACATTGCTTTAAGGACCTGGAGGAAATGTTTAAGAAACGATTCGCCACCAGCAAAGTATACAAGCAGCCTATGGCGGTCTTGACCGACATCAGACAGAACAAGGGAGAATCACTGCGAGACTATCTGGCAAAGTTTAACAAAACTCTGCTAAGTATCAAAGAGGTGGACGACAAAATCGCAGTATACTCATTCCTGGCAGTATACTCATTCCAAAGGCTGAAAGCGTATCTGGCGTCACCACCAATTCTGGTAATCCCAGTCAAGGATAAGCCAATCTACGTCTACTTGGCGTCCACCGACGACGCCATCAGTTCGGCCTTGGTACTCGAAGATGGGGAAGAGCAGAAACCCATCTACTTCACAAGCAAAACGCTCACAGGAGCCGAAAAAAGGTATCATCGCCTAGAGAAGCTAACTTTTTCATTGCTTCATTCATCTAGGAAGCTGAGACACTACTACCAGCAATACCAAATAATCGTCAGAACGGATAGACCCCTCAAGCAGATGATCGAACAACCGGATATTGCTGGAAGGATGTCAATATGGTCCGTGGAAATCTCAGAATACGGGATCGCGTATGAGCCAAGAAGGGCCATTAAGGGGCAAGCATTAGCAGACTTCATAGCAGAAATGACTGGACCAGAAAACGCCCAAAATTGGACTTGGAGCGTACATATCGATGGCGCCGCGTCAAACTCCCAACGCGGAGCAGGAGTAGTAATGCGAGCCCCAGACGGCTCCATCATCGAACAGTCTATTGCAATCGAGTGCCCCATTACCAACAATCAGGCGGAGTATGAGGCGTTGATCGCTGCCTTGAAATTGGCAGCCAACATAGGCGCCAAGAGATTGGAAATCTTCGCAGATTCCCAATTGGTAGTACAACAGATGAACGGGGAATATGAAACCAAAGACTCAACCATGGTCTAGTATGCCGAAAAAGCAAAAAAGATCATGGAAGGATCAGGCATAGACGCCATTTTCAAACATATCCCACGAAGCGAGAACGCCCGAGCCGACGAGCTCGTCAAGATGGCATCTAAGCCAAACAAAGGGGGAAGGAATTCCATCATCAAAACGACCCTCAGAGAGCCCTCGATACTGGAACAGGACATTCTTCCTACGGAAGAAGTCGTCGATTGGAGGACGCCAATATTCAACTATCTGGAAAAAGGCTCCCTTCCCTCGGATAAAAACGAGGCAAGAAAAGTCGCAAGGAGATCTGGCAGGTACTTTGTCAGACAAGGAGCGTTATACAGGAAAAACTTCAGTCACCCGAGGGCCAAGTGTATAGCAGGAAACGAAGTCACCAGGGTGTTAACTGACGTCCATGAAGGCCTATGTGCAAGTCACCAAGGCCCAATGGCTATGAGAAGAAAGATCCAAAGGGCAGGCTATTATTGGCCCACACTGCTACAGGACGCAGAAGGCGTTGTGCGCTCATGCGTGAAATGTCAGAAGTATGCCAACATGGTCCATACTCACGCATCCCTCATGAACGCCATCACCTCACCTTGGCCGTTTGACTTATGGGGAATCGACATTGCAGGACCATTCCCAACAGCGGCCTATCAGAAAAAATTTCTCATAGTCACCGTTGACTACTTTACGAAATGGGTAGAAGCCAAAGCAGTGGCGTCCATAACCTCGGAAGCCATGGAGAAGTTCCTATGGCAGAACGTCATTACCAGGTTTGGACTCCCGAACACTCTCATATCTGACAATGGCGCCCAATTCACAAGTAGAAAATTCCAAGACTTCTGCAAAGCTTGGAAAATTCATCATAAGACCACCTCGGTAGAACATCCAGCCACAAACGGCCAAGTTGAATTAGCCAACAGAATCATCATCCAAGGAATCAAGAGAAGACTGGAGTCAGCTAAGGGAAGATGGGTTGATGAGCTCCCCTCAGTCCTATGGTCATACAGAACCACGGAACAAACAGCTACAAGGCAAACACCTTTCGCCTTAGCATATGGACATGAAGCAGTCATACCTGCCGAAGTGAACGTCCCGACTGAGAGGATAATCAATTATCAAAGCACCAATGACGCCAACTCCAGGCTCCAAGCCTTAGATAGCTTGGAGGAAACAAGAGAAGTTGCAGCCATCAGACAAGCTGCCTACAACCAAATGGTCAAAAGATACCATGACTCAAAAGTAAAACCCAGAACTCTCAAAGTGGGAGATCTGGTGCTCAAGACTGTGGAAAATAACAGAAAGGATCCTAGACACGGCAAACTCGGACGAAACTGGGAAGGAACGCCTTCCGACTGGAAACGCCCGAAGGAAAATCACTCTCAAACGCCTGGAACATGGCAAAGCTCAAATTTTATTTTCCATGAGTGGATAGCTTTCGCTCTAAGTTATAGCTATGTTTAAATAAGGCCGTTAGCGCCAATTGTACTTTGCTTTCATAATCAATGAATTGTTTTTTCTTCATTCCAACAAATAAATAAAGATGGCGCTGCTCGGGGGGACGCCCTCGGCACAGCAGCGAAAAGGCCCTCGAAGGAGCCTTGTGAGTATGGCACTCACTACCATGCGGACCGACCCTCCCTTGGATGACTAGTCAAAACTTAGCGTATGATACGCAAAAACGCTCGAAGCGTGCCCATCGCGAGGCAGCACCATAAGGTGCAAAACAATATATCGATCGAATCGAGAAACGCGCAAGTTCAAAACATACCACAAAACGAGAGCGCTCAAGGAAACTCAAAGTAAATCAGGCATAAAATAACACGTTAAGGGCGTCAACACCCAACCATAAAAAGGGTGGCACAACAGGCCAATGTTAACCATAATCCAAAACGGCGTCTAAGCCGTAATCCAACTATAAACAAAAATAAATTTAAACGGGCGCGCAGGCCCAAGGTCGACCCCAAAGGCACGCAGGCCTAGGAAGCAGCAGGAGGATCCTCGGTTGTAGTTGCGCTTTGAGCCCCCTCGGCGTTCCCATCCGCTTGGNGAGAGCGCTCAAGGAAACTCAAAGTAAATCAGGCATAAAATAACACGTTAAGGGCGTCAACACCCAACCATAAAAAGGGTGGCACAACAGGCCAATGTTAACCATAATCCAAAACGGCGTCTAAGCCGTAATCCAAGTCCTCGTCGCCCTGGGACTCATAGCCGTCCAAGTCGAAATTGTCCGGCATACAAGGCATCCTTACCATGGGATCACTACGGAACGGATCCCCGAGAAGCCTCCCTTCTACAACCTTGTTGGGACATATCCAATCAGTATTGAGGTTCGGGTTGCGAAGTTGCAACTGCGCAATGGCGTTCTTGAACCCAATATAATTGTAGCGCGATCCCCGCCACTTTACCTGCCTCACAGCCAAAAAACACAGAGCTTTAAATTTTTCCTTCTCCTGCCGAAGCTCTTCGTCCAAGGACGCCAACTTTGCCTCCAGCTGGGCGTTCAGGTCATTGACCTCTTTCAACCGATTCCTCCTTCGGTCATAATCACCCTGAAGAGACTCTTGGGACGCCTTCATCACGTTGAGCTCGTCCTTCAGCTCAATCAATCCCTGACGCCTCCTCTTGGCGTCCTCACGCGCAGCGTCTCTCTCAGACAGAAGATCCTTCCGTGAAACGCTGCTAGCAAGCAATCGCATTCCCGTGGCCAGGAGAAACCTAGCCGCTTCCTCAGATGGATCCTGAGTATTTTCCGTGGACGCCCGAGCCAGATCATCCCGTTTCACTGAACCTTCTTCAGACAAAGACTTGGAGAGAAACTCCAGGGCGTTGAAGCCAACCTCTTCTGGAGCCGCCGGGATCTGAGGGACTTCCACAGTGGGGCGCTGGCGTTTCAGCGGAGGCTCCCCATCCTTGGTGGTAACAGTGCTTTCCTTTCCCTTGGAGGATTGAGGCGAAGGTCGCGGAGCCGCCGCCGGCTCCCGGATAACAACGCCCCCAGGTTTCCTCGTGGCAACAGCAGCAATGGCGGCGGCAAAGGGTATCTTCTTGGGAGCAGCCTTGGGAGCAGCCACCGCCTTCCCCTTACCCTTGTCAGCTTGACCACGCCGACTCCCAATGACATCAGCAGCATTGACGTCGAGCACTGAAACAAAACAAAGCAAAAGTTAGAACATGTTGAGAACATGAGTATAAAAGGAACTTATAGCAAAGGTAATAGCAACACACAACGCTTAGGGTCAAGAGGATCTGTGGTGATCAACCGCAGCGCCCCCAAGCGCTCATCCACGGTCAGGTCCCTCCAATTACACTCAAATGGACCCAGCCGATTCACCTCCGATGCTTAAGTCAGTAAAGAGCTTGAGAGCAATAATGTGTAAATAGCAATAGTGCGTACCTTTTTCCAGTGTTTTGGGCTTCCCTTTTATACTGGTTGAGGATAATCTGATAGGTTCCAGATTTGGCTCCATATCTGATTGTGATCCTAACCAATTCTGCTGACCTGGCGCAGATGTTTAGGGAAACCTTAACTGATCGTGATCTTAAGTTATTTGGCAGTTAAGATTGTGCTAGAGGCGTATATAATGAGAGAGACGTGTGTCCCCTAACTTCTTCGACTCCTAATTGATGTGGAGACGTTCCCTTGTACGTCTTCTTTGTTGACGCCTAGATGTTGGCATTCTTACCTGACGTGTAATTATTGGGCGCCCATGACGGATGATTCCCTTACCGGCCTTTAGGCGCCAATGATCCATGTCTTTTGACCTTCAAGGCTGTTCGACTGATTATGGCGTTCTTGGCTGGTATGGGCCCATTCGGTGTCCTTGATCAAGTAATCTCCCTAAATGGGCCTTGACCGCCATTAGTCCGGGTCCTTAGAGCCTCCAATTTATTAGGCCTATTATCACTAGTCCCAACAAAAGGAGTGAAGCTCTGTCCCCATCAGTGGAGTCCCCTCCAAGGTCGTTGTCACCTTTTTACTGCCTACGAGCGTTGACGTCGTTGGCGCTCCTCTAGAATGGAAATTATTCTTTCCGCGATTGTTGGGGGTTATGGGCATCAGCGCCAAATTTTGTGCTGCAGCTGATGGGGCGTTCTCTGTGTCAGAGCCACTCCGTGGGGCTTTGATTGTCATCAACGCCCTATAACCTTGCCCTTTCGTATTCCTAGCTGATGTACAGCGTCGCTTCAAATCTTTGTGTCAGGGATTCCGTGGCCACGTGTTAACACACGATTCGCTTCTCCTCCCTCATGATGGCAAAATCGTGAACCGAGGGGGCGCATTTAATGCAGCGCTTCGATTTTCGTGAAAAGTTGGAGAAAACCGCCATTTCCTCTCTTTCCCCCCCTCACTTGATCATTTTGTGGTTTTTTGAACTTTTCCCTTTTCGCATTTTTCCTGCGTTTCCTCTCTTCCCCTTCATTTCGATCTTTTACTGCTTCCTTCGTTCTCCTCTGCTTCGCTGCCTCTGGCGATTTCTGTGATAATCAAGTGAAGCTTTCGTTTGGTAAGTAATTTCCCGTCATTTTTTCGCCATTTCTCTGAGTGTTTTCGGTATTCGCTCAAACTAACCCACTGTGCATTTGGTGTTCTTTGCAGTGTTCGTCGAGTTCTTCAGCCTTTGCTTCGTGGGTTTTCTGCCAATCTGCCACTATTCATGTATTTCAACAAATGTAAGTTTTTCTCCTTTCCAAAACTTCTGCTGCTTCTAGTTTGATTTTGCCGTTTTTTCTTGGCCTGGTTTGGTCTTGTTTTGCTATTTTTTGCTTTGGTTGTGGTCTGGTGGTCAATCGCAATATGCAATGGGTTTTTCCTTTTTTTTTTGTTTTTTGTTTGGGTGGTGGAGGTGCATTCTCCGAGAACTGTACTGAACTGGTCCTGTTTCCACAGCTGCTGGAAACAAGATGGTTCCTGGGTCGTCAGCGCCGACAAGGGTTGAATCTCCTTTGGTCAGGGTTGGCGGTGACGCCACGGACTCCTCCTCCTCGACGTCGACAGAAATTCGTGAAATGCTGTCTGCGGACGAGGCGTCAGCGGGCGAGGAACGCTCAATGCCCCAAACTACGGTCCCTGTGTGGGCGTCCATAGGAGATGGTAATCCTCAGCAGACCATTTGCGTAGAGGAGGTTAATTTCTTGGCCTACCCTGATTGGTTTCTTGTTTCCAATAAGGGCCTTGCTAAAGTTCCTTGGGTCAAGGGCGCTGTTGGGACCATGCCTTGTGGTCCTGATAGGGCTGAAGTGATGAGGAATGCGCGTCCCGTCGTCGACTGGCGTCGCCAGAATGTTGACGAGAAAGTGCAACTTCCATGTTTGGAGAAAACTAATGACGCCATCAAAGAGTTCTGGTGCTGGCTTCATGATGGTGAGCTTCTTCGAGAGCTTAATAAGGAGCTAATAGCTGATTCGCCTCGTCGGCGGTCTTCTGGGTGCCGTATTGCGACACTTGGTCATTTGCCGGATGGTCCCAGTATGCTATATACTGATGGTAGGGGGTTCCTGATTTGCGAACACGTCCTTCGGAGTTGCGATATCGAGATGCCCTTTCACCCGGCAATTTTGGATCTGTTGGCGATCATGAACATTGCCCCCATTCAATTGAGCGCCAATGGTTGGCGTATTCTTCTCGCCTTCATCGCCAAATGCCAGAGAGATGGTGTGTGTGCTACTGCGCGACTATTTTTCTTCTTCTTCTATCCACGATGGGTGGATAACATGTTCATTTCCTACTATCGGCGCCCTGGACGTCCCTTGATTCTTGATCATGGTGTCAGCAACCCGAAGGCGTGGCAGTATAAGTACTTCTTTATCGAGGGGTCTGGGTCCAGGCGCCCTTTTTGGGTTCGTGCTTCAGACGAGCGCGCCATGTTTCCGTTGTCTTGGAGGAGGCCACGCCTGGGTCCATTTGAGTGTAATTGGAGGGACCTGACCGTGGATGAGCGCTTGGGGGCGCTGCGGTTGATCACCACAGATCCTCTTGACCCTAAGCGTTGTGTGTTGCTATCACCTTTGCTATAAGTTTCTTTTATACTCATGTTCTCAACATGTTCTAACTTTTGCTTTGTTTTTGTTTCAGTGCTCGACGTCAATGCTGCTGATGTCATTGGGAGTCGGCGTGGTCAAGCTGACAAGGGTAAGGGGAAGGCGGTGGCTGCTCCCAAGGCTGCTCCCAAGAAGATACCCTTTGCCGCCGCCATTGCTGCTGTTGCCACGAGGAAACCTGGGGGCGTTGTTATCCGGGAGCCGGCGGCGGCTCCGCGACCTTCGCCTCAATCCTCCAAGGGAAAGGAAAGCACTGTTACCACCAAGGATGGGGAGCCTCCGCTGAAACGCCAGCGCCCCACGGTGGAAGTCCCTCAGATCCCGGCGGCTCCAAAAGAGGTTGGCTTCAACGCCCTGGAGTTTCTCTCCAAGTCTTTGTCTAAAGAGGGTTCAGTGAAACGGGATGATCTGGCTCGGGCGTCCACGGAAAATACTCAGGATCCATCTGAGGAAGCGGCTAGGTTTCTCCTGGCCACGGGAATGCGATTGCTTGCTAGCAGCGTTTCACGAAAGGATCTTCTGTCTGAGAGAGACGCTGCGCGTGAGGACGCCAAGAGGACGCGTCAGGGATTGATTGAGCTGAAGGACGAGCTCAACGTGATGAAGGCGTCCCAAGAGTCTCTTCAGGGTGATTATGACCGAAGGGGGAATCGGTTGAAAGAGGTCAATGACCTGAACGCCCAGCTGGAGGCAAAGTTGGCGTCCTTGGACGAAGAGCTTCGGCAGGAGAAGGAAAAATTTAAAGCTCTGTGTTCTTTGGCTGAGGCAGGTAAAGTGGCGGGGATCGCGCTACAATTATATTGGGTTCAAGAACGCCATTGCGCAGTTGAAACTTCGCAACCCGAACCTCAATACTGATTGGATATGTCCCAACAAGGTTGTAGAAGGGAGGCTTCTCGGGGATCCGTTCCGTAGTGATCCCATGGTAAGGATGCCTTGTATGCCGGACAATTTCGACTTGGACGGCTATGAGTCCCAGGGCGACGAGGACTTGGATTACGGCTTAGACGCCGTTTTGGATTATGGTTAACATTGGCCTGTTGTGCCACCCTTTTTATGGTTGGGTGTTGACGCCCTTAACGTGTTATTTTATGCCTGATTTACTTTGAGTTTCCTTGAGCGCTCTCGTTTTGTGGTATGTTTTGAACTTGCGCGTTTCTCGATTCGATCGATATATTGTTTTGCACCTTATGGTGCTGCCTCGCGATGGGCACGCTTCGAGCGTTTTTGCGTATCATACGCTAAGTTTTGACTAGTCATCCAAGGGAGGGTCGGTCCGCATGGTAGTGAGTGCCATACTCACAAGGCTCCTTCGAGGGCCTTTTCGCTGCTGTGCCGAGGGCGTCCCCCCGAGCAACGCCATCTTTATTTATTTGTTGGAATGAAGAAAAAACAATTCATTGATTATGAAAGCAAAGTACAATTGGCGCTAACGGCCTTATTTAAACATAGCTATAACTTAGAGCGAAAGCTATCCACTCATGGAAAATAAAATTTGAGCTTTGCCATGTTCCAGGCGTTTGAGAGTGATTTTCCTTCGGGCGTTTCCAGTCGGAAGGCGTTCCCGGGCAGGACTTCTACGACTCTGTAGGGTCCTTCCCAGTTTCGTCCGAGTTTGCCGTGTCTAGGATCCTTTCTGTTATTTTCCACAGTCCTGAGCACCAGATCTCCCACTTTGAGAGTTCTGGGTTTTACTTTTGAGTCATGGTATCTTTTGACCATTTGGTTGTAGGCAGCTTGTCTGATGGCTGCAACTTCTCTTGTTTCCTCCAAGCTATCTAAGGCTTGGAGCCTGGAGTTGGCGTCATTGGTGCTTGGATAATTGATTATCCTCTCAGTCGGGACGTTCACTTCGGCAGGTATGACTGCTTCATGTCCATATGCTAAGGCGAAAGGTGTTTCCCTTGTAGCTGTTTGTTCCGTGGTTCTGTATGACCATAGGACTGAGGGGAGCTCATCAACCCATCTTCCCTTAGCTGACTCCAGTCTTCTCTTGATTCCTTGGATGATGGTTCTGTTGGCTAATTCAACTTGGCCGTTTGTGGCTGGATGTTCTACCGAGGTGGTCTTATGATGAATTTTCCAAGCTTTGCAGAAGTCTTGGAATTTTCTACTTGTGAATTGGGCGCCATTGTCAGATATGAGAGTGTTCGGGAGTCCAAACCTGGTAATGACGTTCTGCTATAGGAACTTCTCCATGGCTTCCGAGGTTATGGACGCCACTGCTTTGGCTTCTACCCATTTCGTAAAGTAGTCAATGATGGAGATTGTGCCCTAGGGTCAATCATCCTTTAGATATGTTGGGAACATATCAATTAATTTATGGAGATAAATTAATGGTTATCATATTATTAGCATGTTTACTATGATAACAGTCCATGATTAATTATGAGATAATTAATCTAAACAGTCCCTGGTCGCTCATTTGAGTGGGAGCTTGAATTGAACCAAGACCAGCATGACCTCGGTGCATGGAGATGCACGCACTAGATGCCGGGACGAGAGTCATGGTGCAATTATGTAAGAGTTACAAGTTGCTGGACCGACCCGGAGAGTTCTGCATGGGTTCAGTCATTAGCTGGTCTCTCCTGTACAATCTGTTATGATGCCCTTAGACCTGAGGTCTTGACTATTACGGAATTACAGTTGTCAAACTTTGGCTTAGTCTAACGTTATCCGTAACAGGGTAGCCATAAGGGCTAACTACGGGTTTGGTTGATTGTCGTG
>QANZ01025028.1:0-13791 GCA_003254925.1 Chamaecrista fasciculata | reverse complement strand
TCTCCGGGTCAGTCCAGCAATTCGTAACCACCTTACGTAATTGCACCATGACTCTCGTCCCAGCATCTAGTGCGTGCATCTCATGCACCGAGGTCATGCTGGTCTTAGTTCATTTTTGCTCCCACAAAAATAATCGACCAGGGACAATTTTAGATTAATTATCTCATAATTAATCATGGACGTTATCATAGTAAACATGCAAATGATATGACAACACATTAATTTATCTTCCATAAATTAATAATATGTTCACAACATATTTATCAAATAATATTGATTGGCCCTAGGGCACAATCTCCAACAGTTGGCGCCCACGAGCGTTGACGTCGTTGGCGCTCCTCTAGAATTGAAATTATTTTTTCCGCTATTGTTGGGAGTTATGGGTATCGACACCAAATTTCGCGCTGCAGTTGATGGGGCGTTCTCTATGCCAGAGCCATTCCATGGGGCTTTGATTGTCATCAACGCCCTCTAACCTCGTCCTTTCATATTCCTAGCTGACGTATAGCGTCGCTTCAAATCTTTGTGTCAGGGATATCGTGGCCACGTGTCAACACGCGATTCGCTTTTCCTTCATCATGATGGCAAAATCGTGAACCGAGGGGGCGCATTTATTGCAGCGCTTCGATTTTCGTGAAAAATTGGAGAAAACCGCCATTTCCTCTCTTTCCCCCCCTCACTTTGTCATTTCGAGCTTTTTCGAATTTTTCTCTTTCGTGTTTCTCCTGTATTTCCTCCCTTCTCCCGCATTTTCGAGCTTTTGCTGCTTCCTTCGTTCTCCTCTGCTCCGCTGCCTCTGGTTGTCTTCTCCGATAATCAAGTGAAGCTTTCTTTTGGTAAGTAATTTCCCGTTATTTTTTCGCCATTTCTCTGAGTGTTTTCAGTATTCGCTCAAACTTACCCATTGCGCATTTGATGTTCTTTGCAGTGTTCGTCGATTTCTTCAGCTTTTGCTTCGTGGGTTTTCTGCCAATCTATCATTAATCATGGACTTCAACAAGTGTAAGTTTTTCTTCTTTCCAAAACCTCTGTTGCCTCTCGTTTGATTTTGCCATTCTGTCTTGGCTTGGTTTGGTCTTGTTTTTCCATTTTTACTTTGGTTGTGGTCTGGTGGTCAATCGCAATATGTAATGGGTTTTTTCCCCCTTTTTTTTTTGTTTTTTCTTTTTTGTTTGGTGGGTGGAGGCACATTCTCCGAGAAGTGTACTGAACTGATCCTGTTTCCACAGCTACTGAAACAAGATGGTTCCTGGGTCGTCAGCGCCCGAGTCGTCAGCGCCGACAAGGGTTGAATCTCCTTCGGTTCGGGTTGGCGGTGACGCCACGGACTCCTCCTCCTCGACGTCGACAGAAATTCGTGAGATGCTGTCTGCGGACGAGGCGTCGGCGGGTGAGGAACGCTCAATGTCCCAAGCTACGGTCCCTGTGTGGGTGTCCATAGGAGATGGTAATCCCCAGCAGACCATTTGCGGAGAGGAGGTTAACTTCTTGGCTTATCCCGACTGGTTTCTTGCCTCCAATAAGGGTCTTGCTAAAGTTCCTTGGGTCAAGGGCGCTGTCGAGACCATGCCTTGTGGTCCTGATAGGGCTGAAGTGATGAGGAACGCGCGTCCCGTCGTCGACTGGCGTTGCCAGAATCTTGACGAGAAAGTGAAACTTCCATGTTTGGAGAAAACTAATGACGCCATCAAGGAGTTCTGGTGCTGGCTTCATGATGACGAGCTTCTTCGAGAGCTTAATAAGGAGCTGATAGCTGATTCGCCTCGTCGGCGGTCTTCTGGATGCCGTATTGCGACACTTGGTCATTTGCCGGATGGTCCCAGTATGCTATATACTGATGGTAGGGGGTTCCTGATTTGCGAACATGTACTTCGGAGCTGCGATATTGAGATGCCCTTTCACCCGGCGATTTTGGATCTGTTGGCGATCATGAACATCGCCCCCATTCAATTGAGTGCCAATGGTTGGCGTATTCTTCTTGGCTTCGTCGCCAAATGCCGGAGAGATGGTGTATGTGCTACTGCGCGACTATTTCTCTTCTTTTTCTATCCACGATGGGTGGATAATATGTTCATTTCCTATTATCGGCGTCCTGGACGTCCCTTGATTCTCGAACACGCTGTCAGCAATCCGAAGTCGTGGCAGTATAAGTACTTCTTTATCGAGGGGTCTGGGTCTAGGCGTCCTTTTTAGGTTCGTTCTTCAGACGAGCGCGCCATGTTTCCGTTGTCTTGGAGGAGGCCACGCCTGGGTCCGTTTGAGTGTAACTGGAGGGACCTGACTGTCGATGAGCGCTTGGGGGCGCTGCGGTTGATCACCACAGACCCTCTTGACCCTAAGCATTGTGTGTTGCTATTATCTTTGCTATAAGTTCTTTTTATACTCGTGTACTCAACATGTTCTAACATTTGCTGTGTTTTGTTTCAGTGCTCGATGTCAATGCTGCTGATGTCATTGGGAGTCGGCGTGGTCAAGCTGACAAGGGTAAGGGGAAGGCGGTGGCTGCTCCCAAGGTTGTTCCCAAGAAGGTACCCTTTGCCGCCGCCATTGCTGCTGTTGCCACGAGGAAGCCTGGGGGCGTTGCTATCCGGGAGCCGGCGGCGGCTCCGCGACCTTCGCCTCACTCCTCCAAGGGAAAGGAAAGCACTGTTACCACCAAGGATGGGGAGCCTCCGCTGAAGCGCCAGCGCCCCACGGTGGAAGTCCCTCAGATCCCGGCGGCTCCAGAAGAGGTTAGCTTCAACGCCCTGGAGTTTCTCTCCAAGTCTTTGTCTGAAGAGGGTTCAGTGAAACGAGATGACCTGGCTCGGGCGTCCACGGAAAATACTCAGGATCCATCTGAGGAAGCGGCTAGGTTTCTCTTGGCCACGGGAATGCGATTGCTTGCTAGCAGCGTTTCACGGAAGGATCTTCTGTCTGAGAGAGACGCTGCGCGCGAGGACGCCAAGAGGACGCGTCAGGGATTGATTGAGCTAAAGGACGAGCTCAACGTGATGAAGGCGTCCCAAGAGTCTCTTCAGGGTGATTATGACCGAAGGGGGAATCGGTTGAAAGAGGTCAATGACCTGAATGCCCAGCTAGAGGCAAAGTTGGCGTCCTTGGACGAAGAGCTTCGGCAGGAGAAGGAAAAATTTAAGGCCCTGTGTTCTTTGGCGGTGCGCCAGGTAAAGTGGCGGGGATCGCGCTACAATTATATTGGGTTCAAGAACGCCATTGCGCAATTGAAACTTCGCAACCCGAACCTCATCACTGATTGGATATGTCCCAACAAGGTTGTGGAAGGGAGGCTTCTCCGGGATCCGTACCGTAGTGATCCCATGGTAAGGATGCCGTGTATGCCGGACAATTTCGACTTGGACGGCTATGAGTCCCAGGGTGACGAGGACTTTCCATGGTTTCCTAACATGGAAGTTCCCCTTTCAAGGGAGTTGGCCCCTACTGACGCGGCGCCTTCGTCGGATGTGGGTGTTGGTGCAAGCGGCGTTGTGGCCAACCAAGCGGATGGGAACGCCGAGGGGGCTCAAAGCGCAACTACAACCGAGGATCCTCCTGCTGCTTCCTAGGCCTGCGTGCCTTTAGGTTCGCCCTTGGGCCTGCGCGCCCGTTTAAATTTATTTTTGTTTATAGTTGGATTACGGCTTAGACGCCGTTTTTGGATTATATTAACATTACCCTTTTGTGGTTGGGCGTTGACGCCCCTAACGTGTTATTTTATGCTTGATTTACTTTGAGTTTCCTTGATCGCTCTCGTTTTTGTGGTATGTTTTGAACTTGCGCGTTTCTCGATTCGATCGATATATTGTTTTGCACCTTATGGTGCTGCCTCGCGATGGGCACGCTTCGAGCGTTTTTGCGTATCATACGCTAAGTTTTGACTAGTCATCCAAGGGAGGGTCGGTCCGCATGGTAGTGAGTGCCATACTCACAAGGCTCCTTCGAGGGCCTTTTCGCTGCTGTGCCGAGGGCGTCCCCCCGAGCAGCGCCATCTTTATTTATTAGTTGGAATGAAGAAAAAATAATCCATTGATTATGAAAGCAAAGTACAATTGGCGCTAACGGCCTTATTTAAACATAGCTATAACTTAGAGCAAAAGCTATCCACTCACGGAAAATAAAATTTGAGCTTCGCCATGTTCCAGGCGTTTGGGAGTGATTTTCCTTCGGGCGTTTCCAGTCGGAAGGCGTTCCCGGGCAGGACTTTTACGACTCTGTAGGGTCCTTCCCAGTTTGGTCCGAGTTTGCCGTGTCTAGGATCCTTTCTGTTATTTTCCACAGTCCTGAGCACCAGATCTCCCACTTTGAGAGTTCTGGGTTTTATTTTTGAGTCATGGTATCTTTTGACCATTTGGTTGTAGGCAGCTTGTCTGATGGCTGCAACTTCTCTTGTTTCCTCCAAGCTATCTAAGGCCTGGAGCCTGGAGTTGGCGTCATTGGTGCTTGGATAATTGATTATCCTCTCAGTCGGGACGTTCACTTCAGCAGGTATGACTGCTTCATGTCCATATGCTAAGGCGAAAGGTGTTTCCCTTGTAGCTGTTTGTTCCGTGGTTCTGTATGACCATAGAACTGAGGGGAGCTCATCAACCCATCTTCCCTTAGCTGACTCCAGTCTTCTCTTGATTCCTTGGATGATGATTCTGTTGGCTAATTCAACTTGGCCGTTTGTGGCTGGATGTTCTACCGAGGTGGTCTTATGATGAATTTTCCAAGCTTTGCAGAAGTCTTGGAATTTTCTACTTGTGAATTGGGCGCCATTGTCAGATATGAGGGTGTTCGGGAGTCCAAACCTGGTAATGACGTTCTGCCATAGGAACTTCTCCATGGCTTCCGAGGTTATGGACGCCACTGCTTTGGCTTCTACCCATTTTGTAAAGTAGTCCACGGCGACTATGAGATATTTTTTCTGATAGGCCGCTGTTGGGAATGGTCCTGCAATGTCGATTCCCCATAAGTCAAACGGCCAAGGTGAGGTGATGGCGCTCATGGGGGATGCGTGAGTATGGACCATATTGGCATACTTCTGACATTTCTCGCATGAGCGAACAACGCCTTCTGCGTCCTGTAGTAGCGTGGGCCAGTAATAGCCTGCCCTCTGGATCTTTCTCCGCATAGCCATTGGGCCTTGGTGACTGGCACATAGGCCTTCGTGGACTTCAGTTAACACCCTGGTGACTTCGTTCCCTGCTATACACTTGGCCCCCGGGTGACTGAAGTTTTTCCTGTATAACGCTCCTTGTCTGATAAAGTACCTGCCGGATCTCCTTGCGACTTTTCTGGCCTCGTTTTTATCTGAGGGAAGGGAGCCTTTTTCCAGATAGTTGAATATTGGCGTCCTCCAATCAACGACTTCCTCCGTAGGAAGAATGTCCTGTTCCAGTATCGAAGGCTCCCTGAGGGTCGTTTTGATGATGGAATTCCTTCCCCCTTTGTTTGGCTTAGATGCCAACTTGGCGAGCTCGTCGGCTCGGGCGTTCTCGCTTCGTGGTATATGTTTGAAAGTGGCGTCTATGCCCGATCCTTCCATGATCTTCTTTGCTTTTTCGGCGTACTGGACCATGGTTGAGTCTTTGGTTTCATATTCCCCGTTCATCTGTTGTACTACCAATTGGGAATCTGCGAAGATTTCCAATCTCTTGGCGCCTATGTTGGCTGCCAATTTCAAGGCAGCGATTAACGCCTCATATTCCGCCTGATTGTTGGTAATGGGGCACTCGATTTCGATTGACTGTTCGATGATGGAGCCGTCTGGGGCTCGCATGACTACTCCTGCTCCGCGTTGGGAGTTTGACGCGGCGCCATCGATATGTATGCTCCAAGTCCAATTTTGGGCGTTTTCTGGTCCAGTCATTTCTGCTATGAAGTCAGCTAATGCTTGCCCCTTAATGGCCCTTCTTGGCTCATACGCGATCCCGTACTCTGAGATTTCCACGGACCATATTGACATCCTTCCAGCAATATCCGGTTGTTCGATCATTTGCTTGAGGGGTCTATCCGTTCTGACGATTATTTGGTATTGCTGGTAGTAGTGTCTCAGCTTCCTAGTTGAGTGAAGTAATGAAAAAGTTAGCTTCTCTAGGCGATGATACCTTTTTTCGGCTCCTGTGAGCGTTTTGCTTGTGAAGTAGATGGGTTTCTGCTCTTCCCCATCTTCGAGAACCAAGGCCGAACTGATGGCATCGTCCGTGGACGCCAAATAGACGTAGATTGGCTTATCCTTGATTGGGATTACCAAAATCGGCGGTGACGCCAGATACGCCTTCAGCCTTTGGAAGGCTTCCTCGCATTCCTTGGTCCATTCGAATCGTTTGTTTGCTTTTAGTGTTCGAAAGAAAGGTAAGCATTTGTCAGCTGACCTCGACAGGAACCTGTGGAGTGCCGCTAACCTTCCATTGAGGCGTTGGACCTCCTTAACTGACCTAGGAGAGTGCATCTCCAGGATAGCTTTGCACTGGTCCGGGTTTGCTTCGATTCCTCTGTTGGTGAGCATGAATCCGAGGAATTTTCCCCCGTTGACGCCGAAGGCGCACTTTGAGGGGTTCAGCTTCATCTGGTACTTTCGTAGTTGGTTGAAGATCTCCTTCAAATCTTCGGCGTGCTTTCCGCCTTCTTTTGTCTTCACCACCATGTCGTCGACGTAGACTTCCAGATTCTTCCCAATGTGATCTTTAAAGAAAAGATCCATCATTCTCTGGTAGGTGGCGCCCGCATTCTTTAGTCCGAAAGGCATTACCGTGTAGCAGTACGTGCCCATCTCCGTTATGAACGCCGTTTTCTCGGCGTCTTCAGGGTTCATTTTGATCTGGTTATACCCGCTGAAGGCATCTAAGAAACTCATCGTCTGATGACCACAGGTCCCATCCACAAGTTTGTCGATATTGGGCAATGGGTAGTGATCTTTTGGACACGCCTTGTTGAGGTCAGTGAAGTCTACACACATCCTCCACTTGCCGTTGGATTTTTTGACCAGTACCACGTTGGAGAGCCACTCAGGGTACTTGGCTTCCCTGATAAATCCCGCGGTCAGTAGTTTACTAACTTCTTCTTTGATTGCCGCTTGGTGCTCATGGCCAAAGAGGCGTTTTCGTTGGATCACTCCTCTTCTGCCATCGGTGTTCAGACTGTGACAGATGAGCTTTGGGTCAATTCCTGGCATGTCTGCAGGACACCAGGCGAAGACGTCCGAAGATTCCCTCAATAGTTGGATGAGTTCGGACTTCTCCTCTTCACGAAGGAGCATGTTAATCTGAACCGTTTTTTCGGCGTCTTTGCCTAGCTGTACCACTTCCAAATCTCCTGTTGGTTTGGGCCTTTGATTCGAGATCTCATCCCTGAAGTCCTCTATGTCGTCGTTCGAACCCTCAAGCTTTCCTCTATTCGTGGCGTTATCAGCCGATGCACTTGCCCGCGTTTTCCTCTTTCTTTCTTCTTCATTAGTTTTTGCTAGGCTCATGGCATAGCATTGCCACGTGCCACCCATCTTTTTTTTAATTTTTTTTTAAAAAAAAATTTGAAATCGTAGTGAAGACTGCGATTTCACTGACACTTGTGTCAGTTGAAATCGCAGTCCTGATTGCAATTTCATGTACCCGTTTTTCCTTTATTTTTTTTTTAAATTATTTTAAAAAATAATTTTTTTTATTACAATAATATAGAAAAATAAAGTTAGATCCAAAATATTATATTTACTCCCTAAATACATACACATGTTGATCTATGTTTAGCCAATTAAATAGTACTACCAATTTTTTAAAAAAAAAATTAAAATTTCTCTCCAAATGGTTAAAAAAAATATTGATAAAAAGTAAGTTTAGTGATAAAAGACGAAATTGTATTTATAGTCTTTGTATAATAAAAATTGTGTTCAATTTAGTCTCTCCTCAAGCTCTCTAATTTTCTACATATTACACAAGATTAAATTCATTTCATCCGAACTCCGTTTTGTACAAATTTTATATCATAATTTTTATTCTTTCGTGCTCTACACAATGGTATAACTTTCGGAGTCTGAAAACACACTTTTTTAATCCTAAAGTTATACCATTGTGTAGAGCACGATAATTTTAGAATTCAAAAAGTGTGTTCTTAGACTCTGAAAGTTATACCATTATGTAGAGAACGAAAAATTAAAAATTTTGATATAAAATTTATACAAAACGGAGTTCGGATGAATAAGTTATGGATTTACAAAGTTTTAAAATCGGGACTGTCAATTTATGACGTCATATGACGTCAAATCGCAGAAAATTTGAAGAAGAACCAAAAGATTATTAGATAACTGAAGAAAAAAAAACATGATAAAAAAAAACAAAGAGCGAGAGAGTGATTACCATGAAGTTTGGCGATATAATTGTAGAAATTGAAGTTATATGTTATTGTAGATGGAAAATAATAACCTCTCACATGACGAACTTCAGAATTATTCTGCAAAAAAATTTGAAGAAGAACCAAAATATGTTTAGATAACCGAAGAAAAAAATTTGACGGGGTTTACCAAATTGCCATAAAACGTAATTGCAGTCACAACTAAAGGACATTTCTCAATGGTGCATGCAATTTTGAACTGACTTCAGTGATAATGAATGAATAGCAATTCCTGCCACTATTTATAAAGTTTTTTGAAATGTCAATCATCATTAATTTGCCATATCAGTGAACGTAATTTATGGCATGAATTACTCAATTTGTTTTTACAAACGTAAGTATTCGTGAAACAAACATATGAATTTTGTTAATGACAATGCCAATGTTTTATTGTGATTCTAGCAATCTGTCTATAGAGAATACCTTTTGTGTAATTTGTTGCTCACAAGTTTGAATAATATACCATATATAAACCGAAATCAAATAATTAACATTGATCACCAGTAATTAATTTGTCCATTATAATCAATGTGATTATTCAAAGTTAATATGTTGCCATATTGAAAACGATGACAGGACCCGTGGGAAGTTGATGTGTGATCAATTAAGGATTACATGGCAATTATGATGGACATGTGGACATATAAAGATCATAAAAAAAATGTTTAATAAAATGATATATGACGTGGTACACATTGATTGGTCGAAGAGTCATAAAAAGTTTTAATGACAATTTATTTCAAAATTAATAATAAGAGGAAAATTATTATTTGATCCCTTCTTTTTTACTGAGTTAACGATTTAGTCCCTCATTTTATTACATACATATTTGCGTGTCCATCAGGCCACGTAAAGCCTCTAGTATTATATGGAAACTTCAACAATTCTTTCATACAATATATATCTCATATCAACACCACATTAACTGGTGTAATAGTACAAACTCAAGTAATTAATAAAAAGCCAAACAATTAAAAACTCTCCAAAAAGAATTCTCAAGTGCACATCTTAAAGATAAAATAAGGATAAGAAATCAATAGAAAATTCATCAAAATGGATAAATCAAATGATGAATCCACTTCCACACAATGAATTGCTATTGACTAGTTAAACCTATCTTACCCACAAAAAGAGCACCAAAGAATCTCAAACTACGTTCATATTTTGGTGCGTAATATGTCAATTATGGGAAAAAAGAGTAAACTAATAATTTGGCCATTGAAAGATAACGAAATTGACAACTTGGTCCCTAAAAAATTGAAATACACAATTTAATCCCTAAAAGATTAAAACGGTATACTATTTAGTCCAAAAAAAGGATTAACAAGTATACTATTTTGATCTTTCAAAGACTAAACAATGTCTTTTAATCTTTCAAGGATTGAGTTATATCAGCTCAGTAATCTTTCTAGTACCAAATTATATAATTTACTCAATTCTCAGTTATTGGATAAGAGGCTTTCATTGCTATCCCACAAAGACCACTTGCTTCTTCCACGTCTCTTTTCATCATAATGTATCCTTCATCACCCCAATCTTTTCCCCATGAGTTTTTCACAATCCAATACTTAATTCCCTCATCACTTTCACCATAACCAACCACAAGAACAGCATGGTTAAGTCTAGTACCACAAGGTCCATCAAAAACACCATTGGAATAATGTTGAATGCTAGATGCATCAATAGCAACAGAAACAGGTTGGTTAGTCACAGCATTTAGAAGTTTCTCTTCACTATTTGATGGAACATCTTCGTAACCACTTATTTGGGCTTTAGAATTTTGGACTTCATCAGCTTTGCAAGTTCCATCAATACCTTGGTAAGGATAGTCTTCTTCTGTTGCAAGGCCACTGTTGGACTAAAATTCAATATTAAATAGTTTTTGATTATTTACAAAAATTTGTTTATCCTGAGGTCTGCGCTGCAAATGTTCCTTAGCTTAATGCTCCAGGATCCTTTAGCGTAAATCATGTTTTGAATCAGTCACCACGTGTTTTAAATTGGAATTGAAAATGTGCTTCAATCTTTATCTGGAAATATTTGTATTAAAGGCATTTTTCTATATATCACTAATGCGCTAATAAGTTAAATCTGCTTGATTGTTTCAAATCATTTTTAATACTGAATATCTCTATACAAGGAAACAATCTGAATTAATGGACATCAGAATCATTCCTTTCATATAACAGTATATTGACTGTCCACAATTCTGATCATTTACATTTAAAGCTGCACACACTGATTGCATTATCCTTTATTGCAGGTCAACTAAAAATCGGATTCTACATTTATACTTGATTGACGAAATTTAAGGAAATGCCAACTTTGTGCTGCTGCTGCTGATATCTGTTCAACGGCTATTTCCCTTCAACTATAAAAGGATGAGAGCTTGAAGCAAGAAGACACTGATTATTGAAGCTAAAAAGTGCGATTGCTGTGTGCATCCTGAGTGATCATCCTGAGTGTTGCTGTGTGCGATTTCCTGGAGCTTTGTGCTCATTGTTCTTAAGTGAAATCTCTTAGAGATAAATCTGAAAAAGAAAAATTGTAATTTGTGAGTTAAGTGTGAGAAAAATCTTCAAGGAGGTAAAAGTGAGCTTCTAGGGTGAAACCTTGTAGAGGTGAGCCGTGTGTGGTTCCGTAGGAAGCAATATCCTGAGAGACTGTCCTTGGAGTGGTTTTTGGGTTAAGTTGTAAAACCTTGAGAGGTGATCCCAAGCTTCGTGCAGATTGTATTGAGATACAATATATATATATATATATAGACCTCTAGCTGGTTGGTTAGAGGTGTGGATGTAGGATAAGGGAAATTTCCGTATCAAGGATCATACCCTTATTTGAACCACTAAAAGTTCTTGTGTTGCCTTTCCTTTCCTTTGCTTTTATATTCCTGTATTCTGGTCTGTGATTGTTATCTTGTGTTTTCTAGCTTGCAAACCTTTTTCAAAAATATTTCTTAAAACAAATCAGAGTCAGTTCTCAAGGAAAGTGTTTCAAAGGATTAATTTATTTACAAAGAAAAATCTTTAAAAATCCAATTCACCCCCCCTCTTGGGCTATTTTCACTAGCATATTTTCTAACAGCCACCATTTTGCTTTATATATTGGAAGGCTCTGTCCATTAATCCTCCACTGCATCCATGGTTCTCATTGGTGTCACAATCAACTAGTTGTTGTGGAGATAAAGAGATGGAAGTACCCTTTTTAGTTATTTGAGTTATTCCTTCTACTGCTCCAGCAGTTGAAAATGCCCAACAACAACCTATATTTTGAATGGCAGAGTTAAGTAGATGTAACCAAAAGTTACTACCATAGGAATGAGAGAAGATTAAGAAGAAGGAAGTTGTTGTGTACACATGTATGTTTTTTGTTCTGTTTTGGTCTTCAAACTTTCACATTTGTTTCATTTTGATCTTCATAATGTGATCGATTTCGTCTGATTTCTGTCATTACTTCTAGGCCAAAATGCAAATTTGATCCCATATGGTTTGCTCAGTTCCCAATTTAATCCTATATCTTTTTTTGTTGCATTTTTTGTCTTATATCTTTAGGCCAGGTCCCAATTTAGTCTCATTTTTTTTTGTTGCAGAATTGGTCCTATATCTTTGGGTTAAGAACTTAAGAGTAGAAGTGGTCTCATATCTTTGTAAAAGGATCAATTAACAATTGATGCTTTTGTAAAGATATGGGAGCAATTCTGCAACCTAACCAAAAGATATGAGACCAAAAATAATATGGGACCAAATTGGGACTTTTTGCAAAGATGTGAGACCAAAAGTGCAACAAAAAAAGATACAGGACCAAATTGGGAACTTAGCAAAAAATATGAGACCAAATTTGCACTTTGACCTTATTTCTAATATGAATAGTTGATATGGAGTTAGGGGCCATTTCTCTCATATGTGTCATTATAAATGAATTAAAAAAAATGGAAAGAAAAATTTTCACTTTTTGGAAAGAAAATCAACCACAAATTTATCTCCAATAATTTGTGACTAAGAATTAAGATTTTTCTTTTTTTTCTTTCTTTGTCAACTCATTACTATGATACATATGAAAGACAAAGGACTAATCTCAATTATCAAATCCCAGATTAAAAATAACGGCAAAAATAAGATGAAATCATATTTTTGAGACTAAAATGGAACGAAAAATACTTTAAGGACCAAAATGAAACAAACCCCATAGTTTAAGGACCAAAATAAGGTTTTAACCATTAGTTAGTACATTACATACTTACCACATTGGCCTTGGTCTTTGACTTCTGTAACAGCACCTTCTTCCCTCCAATCCTTGGTGTCTGAAACTTCACTCACATTTTGATACCTAAAAGGCGTTATTGATCTTGGAGACCTAACATCCTCCACATATCTACTTGTGAGTGACACAAACTCTTCCTTTGTAAGATCAAGGAACTTAGTGAATCCCAATTTGTATGATGATCCACCTTTAGTGTTGAAATCTTGAATGAGAGCCACATTGTGTTTGAATATCTTGAAACGATTGTCTTCTTCCTCTGAATCCAAGTACACTTTTCCATGCTTTGCCTTCCATTCACGATACAATGCAGCCATTGTTGTTGCTTCTTGAAGCTCACGACCTTCACTTTCACAACACCATGACCCCAAAAGCAATACCATTGAAACAACCAACACATTCAACAACTCCATTATTAATTGTGCTTTCTATATTAATATTGTGAATTAATATGGAGTTGCTATTATTGGTTGTGTTGTGATTTTTGCTTCATCGTCTTTGCCAATTTATAGGGAGGATTAGTTCATGTTTGCTTCAACACGGCCAATTTGGCTGCGTTAATCTCTCCTCCCTCAATGCATGAAACAATTCATTTAGCTTTCATTGAAATTGGCTAATATAATTAACTTGTAATGGACGCAAGATTTTGCAACGCTATGTATATATAGGTCAAATACTTATTTTGGTCCTCAAACTATGGGGTAAGTTTCATTTTGGTCATAAGACTATGTTTTGTTCTACTTTGGTCCTCAAACTTTCAAATTTGTTCAGTTTTGGTCCGCAAAATGTATGATTTCTTCTGATATTTGTAAACTGAACAGTTGAGATAGATCATTTCTTTCTCATATGTGTCATAATGAGTGAGTTGGTAAATATAGCTAGAAAGAACACTTTTCATTCTTAGTCACAAATTAGAGATAAATTTGTGGTTGATTTTTTATCACCAATTCATGACTAAGAATAAAAATTTTCTTGGCTTAAGTGCACTTTTGGTCCCCTAGCTTTCGCAAAGGTTTCAATTTGGTCCCCTAACTTTTTTTGCTGCAATTTTGGTCCCCAAACTTTTGCAAAAGTCTCAGTTTGGTCCCCTAACTTTTTTTGTTGCAATTTTGGTTCCCTAACTTTTGAAAAACGTCTCACCGTTGGTCCCCTAACTTTCGGAAAAGTCTCAAT
>QANZ01025015.1:16129-35745 GCA_003254925.1 Chamaecrista fasciculata | reverse complement strand
TGCATCACATACATGGCTAAAATGTAAAACATATATATATTGTGTTTAGATATGGCCCACCTATCCTAACAATTCTCCCAAGCCAATGAGAGATTTTTTCTAAAAAGAAACGTAAAATTACAAGAGAGTAAACCCCAGTTACATTGAGGTATAAACTGAAAAGTAAAATTACATCGGATAGAGGGAGACGACACGCAGGCCGTATACACCAAAAACCTAGAGATTCTCCCAAGCCAATGAGAGAATTTTTCTAAAAAGAAACGTAAAATTACAAGAGAGTAAACCCCAGTTACATTGAGGTATAAACTGAAAAGTAAAATTACATCGGATAGAGGGAGACGACACGCAGGCCGTATACACCAAAAACCTAGAGCCATATCCAACACCACACAATTACATATATGAACACTTCATACAATCATGTCAAACACAATATAAATCCAACACATAACAAAAACGATTTTTGTAGGTGTTAATTAGGATGTGCAATTTTAACATGCCCTTTTCTTGAATTCAGGCCCATTATCAATAATTATAAAATTCAAGAATCACATTCAAGAATTTAAATTATTGATCTGAAAACTATAAAATTCATAATTTGATAAAATTTCAGCCACCCCTATTATAATTATAATTAAAACAATTTTAACCATAATTATAAGGAATTTCGACTTAGGCCTGTAATTTCAAGAAAATGTTCAAATCAATCATATTGATTTCTTTATGTATCATATACATAAATTTGCACTCTTAGGATTAATTCCAAAAAGTTTTGGTGGATCTTTTCGTAAAACAACAACTATCATGCCAAAGAAAAGCGGTAAAACATACATTACACATCACATGTATAATCACCAAAACCAATACAGATCCAAGAATAGCGTGGCTCTGATACCACTGTTGGGAAATCGCCATGCACGCAGCGGAAGCGACATCGGATATAAAATAAAATTTTTAACCCAAACATAAAAGTACACAGCGATTTCTTTCCCAATAGATCCGCTATATGAATCTGTATCGGTATAAGGTCAAGAATTTACCCAAGTCAATGACTGTTCTTTGCGTTTACGAATCTGAGGAGTCCACTCCGAGTGTGCTCCCTCCACCGGTGATCCACACGAACAGTTTGGTAGATGCCTAGGTGCTAGCCACGTTTACTTCTCCAAGCAAACCGGGAGCCTTATCTACGGTGTTCTTGGATTCAAGAACTCTTCTCAAACTCCAAGATAGATGGCGCCTTTGATCAAGAATGGTGTTCTTGATCTCTCACACAACTCAACTCACAAATCCTAAAACTATTTTAGGGTTTGCGCCACTTTCTCTCTCTAGAAAGTCTAGGGTTGTGTTTTCTCTCACAAACTTTCACCAAGACTCAAAACACTTTTGGACTTGTGAACTTTTGGTGGCTAAGTCGAAATTCCCAAGGTATGAGAGTCTCTCTTCTTAGTCGACTTTAGGCCTTCATATATATAGGTTTTAGGCTTTGATAATTATAATTAGGGTTTCCCAAAATTAAATAATTATCAAATTATTAAATCATTATATCATGAGATATCATGATTTTAGGACTTGAATTCCTAATTATAATATTACCTTAATATTATAATTTGGATCCAAATGCAATCTTGGAGAATCAATTTGGAAGATCAAATCTTCCCAAGGAGATTCCCCAAGCCATGCGCCTAGTCCATGGGATTTGTTGGAAATTTAATAAACTAAAATAACAAACCCAACAATTAGGTAGTTATAACTAATTTGTTATTTTCCAACAATATTGATTTAAGATATTACCCTAATATCTTAATTCAATCTTGAATTCGAATTTTAGGCCTTTTTATTGAATTAAAATATTACATTAATATTTAGATCCAATAGACCCAAAAATTCGACTTACCTATATATATATATATTTATTGAATTAAAATATTACACTAATATCTTTAATTCAATCATTTGAAATCTAGATCAAATCTATTTGAATTTCAAATCTACAGGCCATATCTTTAATTAATAAAACATTTCTATTAATTAAAATAGGCCTATAGGAGGCGCCAACCTCATCCCCATTTATCCTAATATTAGTGAATTTAATAAATCAATAATTTCCTAACTTTTAGGAAACTTATCTAATTTAATTATTCCTAATATTATAAATAGGAATATAATTATAAATAGCATAATCACATTATCTATTTAATAATTATCATCCATATATATATTTAAATTTGTCCCACAAATCTAAATATCATATATCTGTAGATATTTATTTAAGACAATATTTCCTGTCCCAGACAGTCAATTATGTCTTAAACGGTGTCACCAATGTGACCCACGAATTAACCCTAATTCGCGTCCCGAAATGGCATCTTGATCCTGCTCGTGTGTGACCCAGCAGGCCCCACGTGAAGTTGGCAGCAAGTCATCCCTATGACTTACAAGTCGAGAGCGGACTCTAGCAAGCCATCACGACTACCCAAAACACGTGAGTTATCGTTTAACGCCGAAACGACTTAACCTCAGTACCACCTTGTCAAATTCCCTTTTTGTCCTACGATATTCCGGTAATGGATCAGGCATGGGAAAGTCATCCAAAATCCATACCTCCAACTTTCTCGATTCCTTGAGTAAGTCCCAATTTCTAGTGTGGCCACACATTCCTTGGACAGACTCATCGAGGGGCCCAGTAAAATATCTCCCATCTCCATGAGGGACAAAATTCCGTCTTGGTCAACCATATTCCTCAGCACGGTAATCAACCAAACCCGTACTTAGCCCTTATGGCTACCCTGCTACGGGCAACGTTAGACTAAGCCAAAGTCTGACAACTACAACGCCGGAATGATGAAGACCTCAGGTCTTGAGGGCATCGTGACAGGTGTACCAGGAGAAACTAGCTAATGACTTAAACCATGTAGGATTCTCCGGGTCAGTCCAGCAACTCGTAACTCCTTACGTAATTGCACCATGACTCTCGTTCCAGCATCTAGTGCATGCATCCCTATGCACCGAGGTCATGCTGGTCTTAGTTCAATTCAAGTTCCCACTCGAATGATCGACCAGGGACAGTTTTAGATTAATTATCTTATAATTAATCACGGACTGTTATCACAGTAAACATGCTAATAATGTGATAACCATTAATTTATCTCTATAAATTAATTGATATGTTCACAACATATCTATCAGGTGATTGACCCTAGGGCACAATCTCCATCAGCCACATATTATGACTATGAGATATGGCAAATGGATGTCAAAACAGCATTCCTTAATGGAAGGCTGCCCGAAGATGTGTGCATGACACAACCTGAGGGGTTTGTATGTCCAGAGGAACCAGAGAAGGTGTGCAAATTCAGAGATCCATTTATGGATTGAAGCAAGCATCCCGGAGTTGGAATCATCGTTTTGATGAGGTAGTCAAAGAGTTTGGCTTCTTGCAAAACCCTGATGAGCCTTGTGTTTACAAGAAGGTTAGTGGGAGCACGATTGTGTTCTTGGTGCTTTATGTCGATGACATATTTCTCATTGGAAATGATGTTTCTTACTTGGAGATTGTGAAATCTTGGTTGGGAAAATCATTCCCGATGAAGGACTTAGGAGAAGCTGCTTACTGTTGGGAAATCACAGGGGCGCAACGCAGTGGAAGACAGAAAATGAATACGCATAATAAAATTAAAACAGGCGCACAAGTGATTTCTTTCCCAAGGATCCACTATATGGATCTGTATCAGTAAAAGGATTAGAGATTTACCCAAATCAATCAGTGACTTTTGTGTCTACGATGCTGAGGAGTCCACTCCAAGTGTGCTCCCTCTGCCGGTGATCCACACGAACAGTTTTGGAGATGCCCAGGTGCTAGCCTCCTTCACTTCTCCAAGTGAATCAGGGACCTCTATCTACGGTGTTCTTCAATTCAAGAACTATTCTTGAATCTCCAAGAACAAAGATGGCCCCTATGATCAAGAATCCAATTCTTGATCTCACACACCCTTGTCACACAAACCCTAAACTCCTTTAGTTTTGTGCGCCACTTTCTCTCCTCACCAAGAGCCAAAATCGAATTTTGCTCTTGTGATATGCTAGGCTAAAGTCGAGTTTCCCTATTGTGCAAGGCTTATGAAATTCAACTTGTGCTACCTCATTTATAGGGTTTGGGGATTTTTGATAATTATAATTAGGGAATCTTTAAATTATAGGATTATCAATTTATAAAATTATGAGATTACTATAATATCATAATTTTAGGACTTGAATTCCTAATTAAAATATTACCTTAATATTTCAATTTGAATTCAAAATGCAATCTTTGAGAATCAAATTAGAAGATCAAATCTTCCCAAGATTCTCAACCCATGCGCCATCCCCACTTCAATTTGTTGGAATTTAATAAATTAAAATAACTATCCTAACTCTTAGGAAGTTATAACTAACTTGTTATCTTCCAACAATATTGAATTAAAATATTACCCTAATATCCTTAATTCAATCTTTTTTGAATCTTGAATTCTAATTCATTATTGAATTAAAATATTACCCTAATATCTTTAATTCAATTTGAACCTAGAATTCGAATTCCCCTATAAATATTGAATTAAAATATTACCCTAATATCTTTAATTCAATCTTTTGAAATCTAGATCAAATCTATGAATTCAAATTCAAGCCATGATTTTAATTAACAAAACATTTTTATTAATTAAAATACTACTACATGAGGCGCCAACCTCTCCTCCTATAATCCTAACATTAGTGAATTTAATAAATCAATAATTTCCTAACTTTTAGGAATCTTATCTAATTTATTATTCCCCAATATTATAAACAGGAATATAATTGTAAATAGACTAATCACATTATCTATTTAACAATTAATATATATATTTAAACTTGTCCCACAAATTTAAATATTATATATGTAGATATTTATTTAAGACAAGATTTCATGTCCCAGTACAATCAATTATGTCTTAAACGGTGTCACTAATGTGACCCACGAATTAACCCTAATTCGTATCCCAGCGTGGCATCTTGATCCTGCTCGTGTGTGACCCAGCAGGCCCCACGTGAAGTTGGCAGCAAGTCATCTATATGACTCACAAGTCGAGGGCGGACTCTAGCAAGCCATCACGACTACCCAAAACACGTGAGTTATCACTTATCGCCAAAACGACTTAACTTTAATACTACCTTGTCTTGATCCCTATTGCCCTACGATATTTTGGTCTTGGATTAGGCACGGGAAAGTCATCCATAATCCAAACCTCAACTTTCTCGATTCCTTGAGTGAGTCCCAATTACTAGTGTGGCCACACATTCCTTAGACAGACTCATCGAGGGGCCCAGTTAAATATCTCCCATCTTTTATGAGGGACAAAATTCCATCTTGGTCAACCACATTCCTCAGCACGGTAATCAACCAAACCCGTACCCAACCCTTATGGCTACCCTGCTCCGGGTAACGTTAGACTAGGCCAAAGTTTGACAACTACAACGCCGGAATAATGAAGACCTCAGGTCTAAGGGCATCGTGACAGGTGTATAGGAGTGGCTAGCTCATGACTAAAACCCATGCAGGACTCTCCGGGTCAGTCCAGCAACTTGTAACTCTTTACATAATTGCACCATGACTCTCGTTCCAGCATCTAGTGCATGTATCTCTATACACCGAGGTCATGCCGGTCTTAGTTCATTTTCGCTCCCACGAAAACAATCGACCAGGGACAGATTTAGATTAATTATCACATAATTAATCACGGACACTATCATAGTAAACATGCAAATAATATGATAACACATTAATTTATCTCCATAAATTAATACATATGTTCAAAACATATACATAAGATGATTGGCCCTAGGGCACAATCTCCATCACTTACATTCTAGGCATCAAGATCTATAGAGATAGATCTCGAAGGCTTCTTGGATTAAGTCAGAGTACATAATTGGATAAGGTACTGAAACGGTTCAGTATGCAGGATTCCAAAAAGGGATTCATACCAATGAATTATGGTTTAGGCCTGAGCAAGAATCAGTGTCCCAAGACACTTGATGAGCGAGGGCGCATGAGTAGCATCCCTTATGCTTCGGCAATAGGATCCATTATGTATGTCATGCTGTGTACTCGACCAGATGTGTCATTTGCCCTAAGTATGACAAGCCGGTTCCAACAAGACCCTGGTGAGGATCATTGGACAGCTATCAAAAAACATCCTTAAGTACTTAAGAAGGACTAAGGATGAATTTTTGGTTTACGGTGGAACTGATGAAGAGCTATGTGTAATTGGTTACACAGATGCCAGTTTTCAAACCGACCAAGATGATTTTAAATCGCAATCTGGATACGTGTTTCTCCTGAACGGTGGCAGCGTGAGTTGGAAGAGTTCCAAGCAGAGCACGATTGCTAATTCTACAACGGAGGCTGAGTATATAGCAGCATCAGATGCGGCGAAGGAGGCTGTATGGATTAGGAAGTTCATTGCTGAGCTTGGTGTGGTTCCCACCATTGCTGATCCTATAACCTTGTATTGTGACAATAGTGGTGCTATTGCACAAGCCAAGGAGCCCTGGTCCCACCAAAGGACCAAACATATACTCAGACGTTATCACCTTGTAAGAGAGATGATTGACAGAGGTGATGTCAAGATATGTAAAGTAGCAGGCGAGGATAATGTTCTCGATCCTCTTACGAAACCTCTAGCACGGGTCGTACATGAACGTCATGTCACGTCGATGGGGATTAGACACATTGATCAATGTACCTAATGTAGGAACAGTTGGATTAATGATTGTACGTAGTGCAAGTGGGAGTTTGATGGAGATTGTGCCCTAGGGCCAATCATTTTATGTGTATGAACATATTGTTTGACTGATTTATGGATGATAAATTGTGTCGTTATCATATTATTAGCATGTTTACTGTGATAACAATCCGTGATTAATTATGTGATAATTATTCTAAATTGTCCCTGATCGATTATTCACGTGAGAACGTGAATGAACTAAGACCAGCATGACTTTGGTGTATAGAGATACACGCATGAGATGCTTCACGAGAGTCTTGGTGCAATTATGTAAAGGGTTACAAGTTGTTGGACCGACCCAGAGAGTCCTGCATGGGTTTAGTCATCAGTTAGCCTCTCCTGTACACCTGTCACGATGCCCTTAGACCTGAGGTCTTGACTATTCCGGCGTTGTAGATGCTGAACTTTGGCCTAGTCCAACGCTGCCCATAACAGGGTAGCCATACAGGCTAGGTACAGGTTTAGTTGTTTGCCGTGCTGAGGAATGTGGTTGACCAAGACGGAATTTTGTCCCTCATTAAGTTGAGAGATATTTAACTGGGCCCCTCGATGATTCTGTCCAAGGAATGTGTGGCCACACAGGGAAGTGGGACTAACTCAAGGAATCGAGAAAGTTATGGTTTGGATTAAGGATGACCTTCCCGTGCCTTATCCATGACCAAAATATCGTGTGACAATAGGGATTATGACAAGGTGGTACTAAGGTTAGAGTCCACTCTCGACTTGTGAGTCATAGAGATGGTTTGTTGCCAACTTCACGTGAGGCCTGCTGGGTCACACATGAGCAGGATCAAGATACTGTAATGGAACACGAATTAGGGTTTAATTCATGAGTCACTTTAGTGACACAATTTAAGGCATAGTTGAATGTCTTAGGACATGAAGTCTTGTCTTAAATAAGATCTACATTTGTGGTATTTAAATTTGTTAGACAAGTTTAAATATATTAATTGTTAAATAGTTAATTTGATTAATCTATTTACAATTGAATTCTTATTTAAAATATTAGGAGATAATGAGTTGATTAAGTCTACTAAAAGTTAGGGGATTATTGATTTATTAAATTCTCTAATATTGAGGAATAAGAAGGTGAGGGTGGCGCCACACTCTTGATGAAATTGATAAAATATGATTTTGTTAATTTGAATTCAAGATTTGAATTTGAATTCAAGATTCAAATTTGAATTAAGATATTAGGGTAATATTTTAATTCAATTTGTTAAGGATATTAATAAGTTGGTTATGACTTCCTAAGAGTTAGGATTGTTTTCTTATTTATTAAATTCCTATAAAGAAATATGGAGGGTGGCGCATTCTTGATGTCCAAGTGCAAGATTTGATCTTGCATTTTGAATTTCGAGATTGCATTTTGAATTTTAAATAAAGATATTAATGTAATATTTTAATTAAGAATTCAAATCCTCCTGACTCACTCTGACCAATGGGAAGTGTGCTTTCAAGATTTGGATTTCAAGATATGATCTTGAAATTCAAATAAAGATTGCCTATTATTCTTGAATTATAATATTAGTGTAATATTATAGTCAAGATTTGGGGAATCCCTCCTATTTCAAGAGAGTGAGACTATATATATAGTCACCAAACTCGCCTAAAACCCTAGCCCAAAAATAGTGTGAAAAGTCGCCTATCTTGAGGAGAGAATAGGGAAGTTCGACTAACCCTAAAACTTAGGGTTTTGGAGGCGTTTTGGTGAGAGAGAAGGAGAGAGGCGCCAAGAAAGTTGTTCTTGGTTCATCTCTTGAGTGCGCCACTTTGGTCCTTGGATTTCAAGAACTGTTCTTGAAATTCCAAGATTGTAGATCGGGTCCCAAGATCTCTTGGAGAAGAGACTGGAGGCTAGCACCTGGGTATCTGCCAAACTATTCGTGTGGATCACCGGCAATGGAAGGACACGAGCCCGTGGACTTCTTGGAATCGTGCAAATTTCAAAGTAACCGTTTGATTTAGGTAAACTTATTTTCTCGCTAGTATAAACACCAATAGTGGATCTGAGTGGAGATTATTAGTTTTTGCGAAAATTTTAATTTTGCACTTTTTCCGCTGCGCTCGCTCTATAATCTCCAACAATTATTTCCACAGATATAATGAAGTTGGATCAATAAATGGTGAAGCATCTAAATTCACATAATAAATTCGAAGGTTAGTATGAGATCATCCACAACAATGAGGTTTGCTTATCTTAATAATATCAATTAAACTTGATTCATAGTACTTTATGAGATAACCATTTTAGTATACAGTTTGGAGTGTTAAATTATATTTTTACTCCAAATTTAAAAGCTTCAACATTTTATAAAGTACACTATTTTCCATATAATGAGTATATATATGTTTTTTATATAATAAGTAATATGGAAGTGAGTATAAATGATGAAAAGTTGAAATTTGAAGAACTTAAAAACAATTTGAAATAATGCAATAATAAAAGCAAAACCACAATAGACTTTTTAGTGGAAATCTCATTCTTAAAAAAAATAACATTACTGTATGCATAATAAATCATCATTTTCATAAAACTGTTAATAATGCAGATAGCAACTCTGACATGCTTTCTATAGGAAATTTAAATATGAAGGTTAGGTTAACCAAAAAACTATTTATTAGATACCCAACAAAACTATTTAGTTTTCCCATTTCCTATAAGAATGTCCATTCTTTGCTTCGAAATAATAAAGTTGCATCTGACATAAATTATATTTGATTTTGGATAGTAATTCTTGGAACAGAACACTTGAATAATTACAGTCTTTGAAAAAAACATGGTTTATCTTTCCAAACAAAGCTATTTTCTATCTAAATTGATTATTTTTTTCACTTAAAATAAGGATATATAACAGATCTAATTCCAATAATTAATGCAATGCATATAAGACCTTCACAAATCCAAAGTTTCTAGAGTTAAAAGAATATGGACATGAATGCTTCTATTTCTATATATTTATTACAGTCCTTAAAAATAAGGAAGATAAATTACTTAGTTGATGAATAGTTACAAATCAATATCTTTATATTTGAAAATAATGAAAACTGAGAGTAAAAACGATTTAATTTATGCATTTATGAAAAGTAATCTGATTCTTCGAAATTTATGTATAACCTAGATAACAATGCATTCAAAAGAACCATTACTTGGATATAAATTATTAGCAATTTATTCTTACTCCAATGTGATGTTTTTGAAACACTTCTAATTAACCCTTGAATAATCTTATTTACAGATATAAAGATATGATTCAGAGAAGCAGTAGTGCATCATTTAAAATCTCCTACAAAAAGTCAAAGTTTGTATAAGCTCTTACCCATTATTGATATTTGCATTCTAATAAATAAAATGGATGATAATCATAAGAATTCATGTGAATAGATTTATACTGCTTAACTTTGTAAATAGATTTATACTGCTTAACTTCTTATTAGGTTTTTTTTCTTACTCAAAAAAATTTGATGACATATCTATATATATTTCTGTTCTGTTAAATTTATCATATATAAACAATTTTAATATATGTCTTAACTGATGCAACAATACAGAAAAAAAAAAAGATAAATAACTTAATATTAGTAATAAAGTGTGTAATAACAAAATAGGATTCAAGATGAAAACAAAACAAAGTATAAATGACATTGGTACTAATATTTGTATGTCAACAAAAGTAGCTAGCAATACGAATTAAAATAAGCCTGAAATACATAAAGCAATATTGAAATAAAAAACTTGAGAAAGCATCAGAATTGATAAACTCATCCGAAAGACTCCTGAGATCCATTGAGAAGAATGAATTTTCTCAAAAGATAACAAAACAAAGTACATGATGAACCTGGTTTTGGCCGTAGGGCATTACCTGGTTCGATGAGGCAACTTTGGGTCAGAAGTCACCTGCAAGTTAATGAAAGCACAGGGGTGGCCCTGCGATTCACCTCCGATGCTTAAGTCAGTAAAATAGCCCGAGAGCAATAATGTGTGCAAATAGAAATAATGCGTACCTTTTTCCAGTAGAGAAACTCTCCTTTTATATTGGTGAAGTGAGACCTTTTTGACCTAGATATGGTCGATTGTGATCCTAACTGATTTGGCCAAATCAGTTGTGACCTTGATGGAAATCCTAACTGTTCGTTATTCTCGCAGATCTGTTGGTCAGGATACGGGAATAAGTTGTTTGGCTCCTGAGGGTTGCAGCAACGCCTTTTCCTATGCCTTCTCGTGAGCGCCAGTTTGTTGGCGTTCTCGACCGACGCAAGACATTTGGTGTCTTAACCATGCTAGGACTCTTTCTGTGGGCGCCTAGCTTTTGGCGTCCTCGATTGTCATGAGAAGCTTGGTGCCTTACTTGTGTAGGGCTCTTTTGGCGTTATCGCCCAAGGGATTCCTTTGATGAGCCTTTGAACGCCTATGGTCTAGGTCTTCTAGTCCTTAAGTCATTAGGCCTATTATCAGTACAAAAGACACAGGGACTGATAAATATGGCTGAAATACATAAACCAATATCTAACAAAAAACTGAGAAAGCTTGAGTAGGCATAAACTTGACAAAAGGATTTGAATTCTATAAGACTTCAACATAAGGATCATTCTTTAACTCATCAAAAAGACTGCTCCAATCAGTTCAGAAGAAACATTTTTCTTGATGCTTGGTTGGAACATTTAACTCCCCACAGAATCCTTCATAGAAAAAGAAAACAATGTATAAGCTTAAGAAATTAATGTAAATATTTAAAATTGACTAATATAAATTCTTTCTGCAAAATAATCTTATCTAACAAACATAATATAATATAATCAACGAAAAAGCTGACAAAATAATATGACCAAAATTGAATGAAATGGATAAAGGATGAAACTATTATATTACCTCAAGTGAGTCCATTTTCCTTCTAAACTTTTTCATAAGAACTTCGTTGTCAGAAACACTAATAACAGAAAACTTTGGATCGGGTGTGGAGAAACACTCCTCAGATAACTTCAATTCAAAAAGTAATTTACTTCCTACAATTTCTTGACTTTCTTTAGGATAAAAGCTAATAACACCAGAGTCCTAATGTTCAAAAATATATAATAAAATCAATAAAAATATAATAAAGTAATGAACTTGAAAATAATAGGAGTTCCAAAAAATTAAAAACTTATAAAGCAACCTTGTGGGGAAGTAAATCAGACGCAGAGCAGCTTAGCAATTTGGAAACATCACAATCAAACAACTTCAATGTCCAACATTCTGAATCAGCTAAAACTTGTACTTGTACATTAAATTTTGGAATTACAGATAACAGAAGATGGCCACAATGTTTGCATAAGAAGCCTATATATCATCATGGTTTACTTTTTACATGCAACTTGGGCATGAATTGTAGAACCAGCCTGCCTTTGTATCAAGATCCGCAATAACTCCAAAAATCACACAGGAGTTTATCTGTAAAATTATATAATAAATCAGTTTCACTTGGTGGTAAAAAGTGTTAAAGAAATATGAAAAATTGACACTAACATCAGTTTCGGAATACCAATTAGGATCAGAAGAAACCAAATCATCACAAGGACCATCAACATTATGAAAAGACATCTAGAAAAACAGAGATTCAGAAAATATAGGAAAATTTTCAAAGAAGGACAAATTTTATAAAACAGCAGCAGAAATAGATTAAATTACTAAGAATTGTACTATTTATAGGCAGTAATTGCAGAAAAAGTAAGATTACATGTTAAGGGTATATGAAAAGGCAAAGGAATGAATCTACATTCAAAAGGACTCTGTATCGATGAACTAAAAACAAAACTTAAGAGCTAATTAATTATTTCTCTTTTTTCCCGAATACATATAATTATTTAGGAACCCAAAAAGGTATTAAGATTGTTCTAAATATTCAAGAAAATCAAATTTGCAAAGGTTGATTGTAAATTTATTATTAATGGAATCATAGTAAAAGGTCAACTTTCAAATTGAAAAATAAATGATTAGATATAGATGAATCGTATTAAATCTTTAATATATTGTTAGATATATAGTGATTCTCTTGATAATTTTCAAGATTCAATATCATCCAGATTTTCGTGAAAAGGTTTGATATATAATGATTCTTTTGATAATTTTCAAGATTCAATATCAAATTTGAAAAGGTTGATTTGCGTTTATACAATTAGAACTGAAGGTTAATTGATTAATATTGTTTTTAAGTAACAGATTTTCGTGATTCTCTTGATACATTTTCTATATCATCTAGATAATTTTCAAGATTCAATATCATCAAGATTCTTTCTTTATAACAGATTTTCGTGATTCTTTCTTTACATAACAGATTTAAGTAACAGATTTCTCTATATCATCCAGATAATTTTCAAGATTTTATACTAAAATCGTTAATATATATAATGATATATTTTACACTGATTTTCAGGACATTCAATATATTTTAGTTTCTTTGGAGGAATCAACATTATTGCAAAACCAACTAAATATATGACATGATACCAGAGATCAGGTATGAAAGCCTTTATTATTTATAATATCACAGCATTACAGAAAAGAATAGAAAATGTCTGGTTTGATAACATCTGTCTGTCAACACCATAGTTTTGAACTTCTTGGATGGCTTTAAACTTATAGATACGAAAACTTCACAATGTAATCCTGCACCAACTTCATCCATAAGAATCTTGGAGGTTGTTATAGTTTTTTTAGGGGATTTCTGCATCTGAATTTAAAAAACATAAGACAGGAGAATAACCTCAACTAAATTAAGAAAATTGAAGTCAAGAAAAAGATAAATGAAAATATTTCTTGTCTAGTGTATGAATTACAATGATATATCAAAGTCTTTAATCCGCCATTGCTTGTCCAAGAACTTCATGACAAATTTTAGATAATAATGCATAAATTCTCTGACATTTAATACTGCTTCAACTATTAGAATTTCAGAAATTTGCCCAGACTCAAATGTATAAAGTTATAACACCATTGAATGCCATCTAACTATATTCTTGACTTCTCTTATTCCCAGAGATACAATGGACATTTAGGACACAATTAGTGGATCATTTCCAATCTCCTAGTACATCTAAAGGTTGGTATCAAATCTGAAACATTATTGAGTTTTGCATTTTCACAAAAAAACTATGTTGACAAATAATAATTGATGTCTAATACCAATTTGACAAAAAAAACCAAAGTAAAATTTTATATCAGATTACCTTGTTTTACAGATAGTTTGGTAATAGGGTTTGGGGTACTTGAATTTTGATGTTGAGACAGAGATATATTTGGCCTCTGTTTGGAAATAGAAATCTAAACAGGCTTGATATAACTTCTTCAAAGATTTATACTCACTATCTGAAGATTCATCAACATTAGGGTAGCACAATGATAATTTTCATGGAAATCGACATCATTCAATAAATAAAATAAACAAATAGTCATAAGAGATAAAATAAACAAATCCAAGTTCAAGATTAGATCGAGTAGGCTTCAACTTGTCAGAAGTATTTGAATTCAATAAGACTTCAACATAAGGATCATTATTTTCTTGATCAAAAAGACTGCTCCTATAAGTTCAGACGAAACAAAAAAAGGAATAAGCATAAGAAAATAGTGTAAATATAATATGATATAATCAATGAAACAACTATGAAGATAATATGACCAATAACAGAATGTAATGACCAAAGGATGAAACTAATACATAAGAGAGGAGAATAAGAGAGGTTGTTAATGTTTTTTTAGGGGCTTCCTGCATCAGAAATTTTAAAAACATAAGAGAGGAGAATAATGAAACTAAATTAAGAAATTTGAAGTAAAGAAAAGATATAAATGAAAAGATTTCTTGTCTAGTGTATGAATTACAATGATATCAAAGCCTTTAATCCTCCATTGCTTCTCCAGGAAACTCATTGAATCAACACTGAAGACATTTGGCCTGTTGACAAGAGGATTTAGTGAAAATAACAAATGGTCAACGCAGATAAGAAGAGGATAAATATTTTTCATACAGGTATGAGTTGATATGAAGCAAATGACAGATTATGAAGAGGCTAAATATTAAACATAGAAAGAGTGAGTGTAATTGTTACCTTTCATGAACTGCAAAAAAACGATAGATTATGAAGCAAATAATGAAGCAGTATAAATCTATAGAAAAACAAATAGTAAACAATCAAAGCCAGAAAAGAGAGGAGGCATATCTGACCTGCAAAAAATCAAGATCATGAGTCCATAGAAAGATGAATGGTTTGTGTAATGAGCAATGCTGATGACTATATATAGAATGAGAAAGATGACCATTTTCCCTCCAATAAAATTGAAATTTGGTTGGCAATTAATTGCCCAATCCTATTCGAAAAAAAAAAAATGAATCTGGTTACACAAAAAAAAACACCTCAATAGGAAGAGACAAAAGGGTGATAGAAATAACAAAAGAATAAAGGCTATTGGTTAATATTTAGGTTCAATAGAAAGGGAGGAATAAGAAAATAAGGATGCTTATTGGTTGATGATTAGGTGCTGGAGATAAGTGACCAAAAAAAAATGAAGAGCTCAATAGGGGGAGAGAAAGTGGGGAGAAAAAGTCATGAGAAGTAATATGCCTATTGGCTGAGATTTAGGTTCAGGGAGAGAAAGTTAATAGAAATAAGAATAGGATGATTCTATTGGATGAAAAAGGAGAATTCAATGAGCAAAATAGTGACAAAAAAATTAGAACCACATAACAGCTTCTGGTGGCAAGTTGAGCTGCTATATAGATATATATAAATTATCATCAATTAATATAAATGCAAATAGTCTATAATAGTCAATAGATAATAATTTCAATTCTATTTGAACGTTTGCATTTCGATTTTTTTTGGGAAATGAGACACTGGGAAAATTATGCCATAGGACATGTAGTGATTAACATAATCATTAATTTTGTCATTTTAATGCATTCATACTTTTTTTTTTTGGCCAAACTAAAACACAATTTTATTCAAAACAAAGCAAAGAGTTTGTTAATGCATTCATACTTCACTCTATAAATTAGAGTTTGTGATACATTTCAAAATAATTCAATCATTGTATTGCTTCTCAGCATCATCATGAATAGACAATTTGATGTGCCATGTCTCCATTGAGGACTAATTGCTCCCTATTCTAAAGAGGCTGATGTAGATTCATGTGGTTGGGTTAACAATGTCAACCATTGTATTGGGAGGTTTTTTAAAAATATGGGACTAAAATTGAGACAAAAAAATATATAGAATTGATTTGGGATCTGGAGCAAAGATACAGAACTAAATTCAAGACAAAAAAAAAAGATATAAGATTGATTTGGGACCTGGAGCAAAGTTACAGACCAAATTCACACTTTGGTCAAACTATTTTATCCTCATTTTTCTTCATGTATTTGCTTAAAAAAGGCATACAAAAGATTTTACTATTATAATTAGCTCACACAGATGACATTAGAACTAATAAAAAAAATGTAAAGTTCAAATATAAAGTTCAAGTGCATCTGGTTATCACTATTAACACGGTCTCTAAGATTTACTTCCGTTAAAATTTTCTAAAGAAATATATATAGGTAAAAGAAATATTATGAAGTCATTTTAAACAATTTATGTCGGTAAAAAATAATCTCCACAATTGTATTTTATTATCAATAAACTAAAAAATTAGAATTCTCTTACAAATGAAAGTACACGAGTTTAATTATTTACATATTTTCAATTATTTAAACTTATAAATAAATTACAATTTGAACAAGTTAGTATGAAAATAGTCTCATGTGATTATAACTAATATGTTAGTCTGAAATTGCTAAATCATTGGATTGATTAGCCATAATGAAATGCATATCAATCTACTAATGATGTTGATGAGCTTTAATGAATAACCATAATTTATCAAACCGCTTATCTTTTAAGGTAAATTACACAGAAAGTCTATGTGGTTTGACCCATATTATTTCTTTATTTTTTTAAATAATTTGGTCCCCCTTAATTTGTTTTCTTTAATTTAGTCCTTCAAAATTTGTTTTTATGGACTAAATTGAGAAAAATAATTTATGAATTGACCAAATTATGAAAATAATATTATTTTTTATATTATAGTATAATTTTAAATAAATAAAAAATTAATTTTATTTTTTATTTTATAATTTTACGGGCTGGCGGGTTGGGTTGGGCTGAGCGAGCTCAAAATCTTAAAACCCGCAGCTTAACCCAAACCACACCAGATTTAACTTTTTAAACCCAAACCATCCCACTGGCCCAATCCAAACTGGCGAGTTGACCCAACCCACTGAACACCCCTACTATATTATTTAATCTATTAATAATTTCAATGAAGACCAATAAATTTAATCATTTATTTTCTTTTAAGTTAATTTTAATTAAAATTAAATTGCTTGGTTCATGTGCACATAGATCATTTTATTTTCAAAGTTTAAGCTATTAAGTTATCATGTGAAAGTCCATGAATAACAATTAGAGGAAATTAATAATTTGGTACTTGAAAGTTCACTAAGTTAATAACTCAATTTTTGAAAATTGAAATATACATGTATGGTGACACAATTGTGTTGGATTTGATATTTAAATTTACTATATTGATCTTGAACTAACTTCATTCATTAAATTGGCACTGAAATGTGCAACCAAAAGAAAAGATGTATATAGTGCAAAGACATCCCTTTGGTTTTCTTGAGTTATTATACTATAGCTAATAAACCAATTATTCATTTATTTGTGGCAATAAAAGTAGGGGTCTCCGTGGAGTGAGGTGGGATTGTTTGGGTTGAATTTTGAGAAAAAAATATCTCAATTCAAATCAACCCAAATCAAACAACAAAATCAATGAGTTGACTTGGGCAGAATCGCGGGTTGGTCCAGTCCAATCTAGAAATGTGTTTTGCCAAAAAATACTTCACATACTTTATTGAAATATTAATTTTTTTGGTTACCCATTACAAATAAAGCAAGGAAGATATGTAATTTGTCAAAATCACTAATAAATAAGAAACTAAACACTTTGTGAACAAGTAATGAACTAACAAGAATAATGAAATTCAACAATCACTACAAAGTACCAAGGATCAAAAGGAAAAAAAAAACATGAGGTAGAAAACTACAACTGTGTATCAAATTAGCAAGTCAATAGGTTTGAGATACTAACAATTTTCCGTTAAATCTTGACAGAAAATAATTGACGCTAACATTAGCGATGAACAGTCTGAGATACTATTTCCTAGCGATATGTTGGTAAACAATTCAGGTCAACCAATCCAATCCATTGCTAGCTCTATATATGGTGATATGTTTGAAAAATATAATGACCAATGATACTTTAGAGACAGAGCCATTCTTGCACCCACACTAGATGATGTTCATGAAGTCAATGAGATGTTGCTAGACCAATTACCGGGAGACGAAAAGTTGTACCTATGTTCGGATAGTATTTTTAAATTCGAGGACAATTGTGATATGTTTGAGCTCTACACTACAGTAATACTAAATTCTATCAAAGGTTCCAGTTTACCAAATCACAGAATCTGTCTCAAGGTTGGGGCACCGGCGATGCTTTTACAAATGATAGACAAATCAATGGGTCTTTGTAACAACACAAGATTGATTATGTCCAGACTCGATGAACATGTAATTGAAGCTATCCCATTAACTGGCCGGTCGACGGGACAGAAAATCTTGATTACAAGGATATTGATCACTCCTTCTAATTCTAAGATCTCGCTAAAATTTCAACGCCGTCAATTCTCGTTGACCCTATCTTTTGCAATGACGATCAACAAAATCTAAGGACAATCACTGTCGATGGTTGGATTATATCTCCCTAAACCAGTGTTCACTCATGGGCAGCTATATGTTGCACTTTCCAGAGTTCATTCCAAGACCGGCATTAAAATACTAATTGCACATTCACCAAAGGACGAAGAAAATAGAAAAACTGATTACGTTGTTTATAGAGAAGTATGTTGGGAAATCACCACACACACAACGCAGCGGAAACAGGTATAAATTTAAAAATTTAAACAAAACAGAACATGCGCATAGTGATTTCTTCCCAAGGATCCGCTATATGGATCTGTATCAGTATAAGGACCAGAATTTTACCCAAATCAATCGGCGACTTTGTGTCTTACGATGCTGAGGAGTCCACTCCGAGTGTGCTTCCTCCGCCGGTGATCCACACGAACAATTTTGGAGATGCCTAGGTGCTAGCCTCCTTCACTTCTCCAAGTGAACCAGGGACCTTATCTACGGTGTTCTTGAATTCAAGAACAATTCTTGAACTCGCAAGAACAGGTGGTGCCTATGATCAAGAATCTTATTCTTGATCTCACACAACCTTGTCACAAACCCTAAAACTCCTTTTAGGTTTGCGCCACTTTTTGTCCCTAAGAAAACTAGGGTTGTGTTTTCTCTCTCTTTTCACCAAGACTCAAAACCGATTTTGCTCTTGTGAATTGGGTGAGGAAAGTCGAAATTCCAAGAGTACATGAGGCTTCAGGGAAAGTCGACTTTAGCTATGTATATATAGGGTTTGAGGTTTTGATAATTATAATTAGGGAATCCCTAAATTATATGATTATCAAATTATTAAATTATGAGATTACAATAATATCATAATTTTAGGACTTGAATTCCTAATTATAATATTACCTTAATATTATAATTTGAATTCAAATGCAATCTTGGATAATCAAATTGGAAGATCAAATCTTCCCAAAAGATTCTCACCCATGCGCCAAGTCCTAGCCCAATTTGTTGGAATTTAATAAATCAAAATAACAAACCTAACTCTTAGGTAGTTAT
>QANZ01025015.1:0-10020 GCA_003254925.1 Chamaecrista fasciculata | reverse complement strand
GAAAAAAAACTAAATAAAAAATAATTTTAAGAGCCAAGGAACTTGAGCTCATAGTTTGAGAACTAAAATACCTATAAAAGTGAAGATAGTTAATTTTTTTTTCTTTTAAAAAAAACCTATATTAAAGAGAATGGAAGAAGATTATAACTTAAAAAATATTTTAGGGATTAAATTGTATATTCTACTCAAAACAAATAGAGGAATATTGCAACTAAAAAAATAATAATATTGTAAAATTTTGTTTAATTAAATCAATATAAATTAATATATATATATATATATATATAAGAGTGTGGGTGTGGGTGTGTGAAAGAGAGAGAGAGGTGTATGTGTGTGTGTGTGTGTGTGTGTAAAAAAAATGATGAGAAATGATAGATGGAGAGAGAAAATTATAAGTGTAATAAATGAGAGTATGTAAAATTACTATTTTGTCTAATTCTTTTTTTTATATTTGTATTAAAGTATAGGTAATTATAGGTGTATAAGTAGGGATAGATTAGTAATTGTAAGAGAAAATGAGATGATGTTGTGAATGAGATGATGATGTGGATGAGATGAAGATTTCAAAAAACACCAATCCAGTACTGTTCATCCAATCCTAGGATGAGATGATGATTGAATGAGATTGGATTAGGATTTAAGGTTCCCCAAACAGACCCTAAAACACAACTTTTACCTATCATCTCATCTCATTATCTCTATCTCATCTCATTATTTCCTACCATTTCACACCATATTTAACATCATTATCACTAAAATCACCCAAACACCAATACATCATCTCATCTCATCCAATTAATTGAAAAATAATGTCGTCCCATCCATTTGGATGAGATTGGATTAAAATTAAAGGTATGGCAAACAGACCCCAAGTTAATTCAAAATGGCAATGCGCGAGAGAGAGTGAGAGAAACGAAGCTTACGCTGACGTGGCCCCGTAGGAGGTGATCAGATTTCAACAACAAGAAGCCGAACGACAAAACAAAAACATAGAAGAGAAGATCACCCAAATTCCCAAACCCAAAGTCAGTGCTTTTGGTTTTGGAGGTTTCCAGAAGCCGTGAAATTCCACGCTCTCAGATTCCTTCGTCTCTTTGCCCTAATAATGCTCTAGACACAGAAAGATTCACAAATCCTCTTTTATTTTAGAGAGAGAAAACAAAACAAGGGACCATGACAGCCACGAAATCTCCTCGACAACACAGCTTACTTCACAAAACCCAACCCTAGCTTTTTGTGCTTCCATTGTGGAAATTGAATTCCAGCACCCATCAAACCAATCACAATTTCGATTCGCTCTTTAACTTATTCGATTCCGCTTTTAACATGATTCTTTCGGTTTTTTCGGCAAAAAGTAGCTAAAGATCGGCACCGAAAAGCTAGTCTACTTCTCTTTTTCCTCTGGTGAGGCCTCGCTATACTTTTTTATTCTTGTTTCCTTTTGTTACTTTGATTTATTTTCAGAAACTCAATCAATTCCTGTTACATTTTCAACATCAGATCCGTTTTTTTTCTAGTTTCTAGTTACTATTTCTTATTATTTTCTTTAAAACTTCTCTGCAGGGATCCGAGTTTTTCTTCCATTTAACGGTAATCGTGGGGAGTTTGATTAGTTCGCTTGTGATGTTTTATTTCCAATCACTGTTTCAATCACCCGCTAATTATCCATCTAGAGCTCCTTTCTCCTACTCAATTTCCCATATTTTCCTTTCCTCTGATGTGTTCTTCATATGTTGCTTCAACTGCATGAGATTTCGTCTCAAAATTTGATGCTCTGCTTCGGAGGGTTGTTGGTGGTTGCTGTCACTGTAAATTTCTTTGCCAAATATACCTGGGGAGATTTACATTTCCTGGGTATTTGAATCACTTTCTCAGGTGGAATTAAAACAGAGACTGTTACAATGGGAGATCGTTTGAAGTCCGGTTCAATTGAGGAATTGCCATCGCATTTGATTTTAGAAATTTTAAGCTCTGGCAGGCTCAGTGCGGTCGACCTTGTTTGTTTAGAGTTGACTTCAAAGACTTTTGGTGGTAGTCACGGTTTGTACTACCCCCTCAAGTTTAGATCATTGGTGGACTTTGCTGCATTTCAGCTGTGTACCTCCCATCTAATATATTCGAGGATGGGATTTAATTCTCAGAGTGAGATATATGATCGATGCGGTGGAAATTGGAAGCGGGTTTTGCGGTTCTTGCAGTCTGTGGAACAATCCTCTGAGATGGTCGAGACATCATCAGGCAATGTACTACTATTCTGTTATACTAATGAATGACTTATCTTTGCTTTTTGAAATTGTTGTGGAACGAGGTTAAAAGGAGACTTAGTAATTTTTACCTTTATTTATTCGAAAAAATAATACAACTAGATTCATTTTTTCAATGCCTTTTCTTTTCCTAATGGGTTTGAGAATTCCCATTTTCATTTGGGTGGTATTTGAACAAAGTCTTTGAATAGTGGGATATTGTCTGTTTCCTTTTCAACCTCGAGTAGTTTCCGTAGCATGATGAAATGTGTTAACCAAAAACAAAACTGCATGATGACATGACAAGTTTGTTCCTCTCCATTTCTGAGGGAGATACTATTGCAATTGTAATATTTTCTTCAGTAGGAAAAGAAAATGTTACCATCACATTTTATTTTCTGATACCATTGGTAAACATATTATGGAATTCTTTTATATTGTTTTCTCCAAAAAAAAATCACAATAATTTAATTTAATTTTCTCGTAGTCTTCTTACTGTGGGTTTTAGATCCAGCTTGTCTATGTATAATTAGATTCTGAAAGAAATATTTTGGGCAGATGCAAATTACAACTGGAAAATATCACACCTTCTTAATCAGCAATTCCTTCGTCTACTCTTGTGGCTCTGGTTTGTGTGGTGTACTTGGTCATGGGCCTGAAACAACACAATGTGTGACATTTACCAGAATTGATTTCCCACCTTTGGCACGTGTTATTAATGTTTCAGCCTCCTATTATCATGCAGCTTTCGTCATGCAATCTGGAGAGGTTTGTATCTAATGATATTTTATTTAATCATTATTCCTGTAGGATATTTTTAAATTGAGGAGAAGGGAGAGGAAGGAAAGGAAAGTGCGATGTTAATCTTACATTAGAACTTTGACTTATATTTAAATATATCATGTTTGGATTGAGGAAAATTGATGAGAGTGTGAAAAAATGTTAAATTTAAATCTAAGTGATAGTAAATATGGAAACTTAAAACTTTGCTTCCCTTCTTTACTTCAACATTCTTCTCAATGCAATCATGCCTACAAATGACGTTTCATGATGAAACAAGACATTAGAGGTTCTGCATTTTCAATTTTATAAGCTCGTGTTAGTCAAATCTACTGTTTCTAAACTGCCTTAAACTAATCTTCATGGTACAAAATCCAGTATGATTAGTACCACTTTCATCATAAATCGTAACATGAGATGAGACGTTAACTTTGTCTGATGCAGGTATTTACATGTGGAGATAATTCATCCTCTTGCTGTGGGCATAGAGATACAAACCGACCTGTTGTTAGGCCACGGCTTGTTGAAGCCCTGAATGGGGTTCATTGCAAGCAGGTAAACTGCATAAGATCACCATAATATTGTAAATGATAATCATTGACTGGCTTGAAAATTATTCATTGGTAATGTATTGCTTTTGATTTGCTACTTTGTTAATGTTAACTTTCTTTTTGGCTAATATCTTTCTTGTCTTATTATATTTATAATCGTTGAATCTTCAGGGACTAATATACTTTTTCTAACAAATTATTTACTAATTTCTGGCTCACTTTGTTCCTAAAAACCACAATCTCTGTTTTCTTAATTCATTTTTTTTTTCTTTTTTTAAGTTTAATCTATTTCATGTTTGGTTATTAAGTCCTTGCATAAAGTCTGAAGTAACCTGAGCCCCTGTGATCGTGTTGTCAATGCAAATATGCATGAAATGTTCTACCATTGCTGGATAACTGATATTTATATCTGAACTGTTGGAACTTGGAATAATACATTTGCCTACCTTTCATTTTCCAATTTTTATTATCTGCTTTTATGATTCTAGGAAGACTTTCTTTTATTGAAGTTCATTTTTATTTCTAATAATAATAAACTATTGTTAACTTCTCTCAGGTTGCAGCAGGGCTGAACTTTACAGTCTTCCTCACAAAACAAGGCCGTCTCTATTCATGTGGCACCAACACTCATGGTCAACTTGGTCACGGTGACACTCAGGACAGACCAACTCCAAAAATTGTCAAAGTGCTTGATGGGGTTGGTTCTGTTGCACAGATTGCTGCTGGACCAAGCTATGTGTTAGCTGTCATGGAAAATGGAGAAGTATACTCCTTTGGATCAGGTGCTAATTTTTGCCTTGGTCATGGTGAGCAGCATGACGAGTTGCAGCCACGTGCTATACTGACATTTAAAGGGAAAGGTATTCATGTGGTCCGTGTTTCTGCCGGTGATGAGCATGCAGTCGCACTCGATTCAAATGGCTTCGTGAGTTTCCCTGGACTGGATAAAATCTATATGGTCAAAGTCTTATTTTGGTCCCTTATGTTTGCTCAAATTTCTATTTTCGTCCCTCAAGTTTTTTTTGTTCCCTTTTGGTCCCTCATGTTTGCTCAAGGTTCCGTTTTAGTCCCTCAAGTTTTTTTTTTCATTACGTTTTGGTCTGTCATGTTTGCTCAAAGTTCCGCTTTGGTCCTTAAAGTTTCCAAAAAGTTCCACCGTTAGTCCCTAACTCTTTTCCATCCACTTTTATCGTTAAAAAAAGGGAAAAAAAATTAACTTTCATCTCCCAACAATTTTGCTCTTTTGCATTAAGGTCCTTTTGTAAAAGAGCAAAAATGTTGGGAGATGAAAGTTAGTTTTTTTCCTTTTTTTTAACAGAAAAAGCGGATAGAAAAGAGTCAGAGACTAACGATGGAACTTTTTAGAAACTTGAGGGGCCAAAACAGAACGAGAAAAACTTGAGGGACCACAACGGAACTTTGAGCAAATATGAGGTACCAAAACGGAACGAAATAAACTTGAGGGACCAAAATAGAACTTTGAGCAAACATGAGGGACCAAAATAGAACTTGACCAATCTATATTACTGATAATACTGTGTTTTGGGATTTTGTATTTAAGTGTTTACAAGACTCACACCAAGTTTCTGTTGTCATTGGTCCAGGTATATACCTGGGGCAAGGGATATTGTGGTGCTTTAGGTCATGGAGATGAGATTGATAAGACCACTCCGGAGATCCTAACTACACTTAAGAGTCACCTTGCAGTTCAGGTATTATGTCCATAAATTTTGTCTTTGTGATGGGAATTACTAAAAAATTATTTGTGGGATTTCCACTTAACTTTTGAATGTCTTAAACTAAATTGATCCTTAACACGGTTAGTTTGATCCTTATGGCCACCTATTCTCTTAATATTTAGCTTCACCACAATAGTGAGCTTGTCTTTTGTCAACATTTAAGCCTATTAGCCTAGAGGGCTTTCACGCGAGAGGAGCTGTTAGATATTACGAAAAAAATTACTCATGGGTTTCGTGTTAAGAAATTTATATTTTTCACTGTGTTAGTAAGTTATTACTTTTACTCGTAGGTATGTGCAAGAAAGAGGAAAACCTTCGTTCTGGTGGACTCTGGTTCAGTATATGGATTTGGATCCATGGGTTTTGGTAGCCTTGGATTTCTGGACAGAAGGATATCAGATAAAGTTTTGAGGCCTCGAGTCCTGGACACCTTGAAAGCTTACCATGTTTCTCAGGTTAGCACTGGGTTGTACCACACTGTTGTAATCACAAACAGAGGACAAATCCTTGGTTTTGGAGACAATGAAAGAGCACAACTTGGGCATGACACGTTAAGGAGTTGTCTTGAGCCAACTGAAATTTTCATTAAAGATGAAGATGATGATGAATCGATGATGTAATAACTATTCTACCAAGCAATTGGCAATCCTAAACGCCTCTTTTATGGGGGCTAGTTTCGTGTGTTATAGGTTATACCTGATTTGTGTAGTGTAATTAGTGATATAATATTCAAATTTACTGTTTTATATTTGTATTATTGTATAAAAGAACCATACGCTTAAGAAGTCTGGGTGTCTCCTACGTTCCGTTGCTTAGAATGAATACTTATTCTTAACCAGAAACCAATTTTTGATTCTACGATCTATTCAATCTTCTAACGTTGGTTTGGCGTCTTTTCTACTAAAATGCTTGTGTATGCTTAAAAAGAGACATAGATCTCCTATAGTGCACTATAAGTGAAGTACTAAGAAAGAAAAAAACAGTTAGGGAAAATGTTAGAGAATAGATGTTCGGTTCATCTTGAACAAAATGGGTGTCCATGAATCAATTGTTTTTTTTATCAAGAGAAATTTCATTAAACATGTTCAAAAGCAATTATATCAGAAACACAAAGAGGTAAATCCTCTAACCAAATCTCAAAGTCAGTTAAAGAAAGAGGAAACAAATTGATTTTTTAAATGACAAATATTTCCCATTACGATTCCAAACAAAGACAGGTTAGAAGTAGAATTAGAATTGTAATTTGAGACCTTTTAGCAATCAGATTCCACTATTATCTTGTAACACCTTAAATCTAGAGCAAATGATGCGAAATAAAAAGCACAAGACCCATTGCAAAGATACGAGGCCGAATCCTTCGGAAGAGAGATGAGATGATGAGAAACACATAGACAAAGATTCATTGCAAATTCCAAATGGGCTAATCACAACATTGGGAGCTAAGTGGATCAAGGAGATCTTAGATGGGCTAATTCAAGAGGCTTGACAAAAGGAAAATATCAAATGTGTCAACAAATAATGTTGAAAACCTCAGCCTTATATGGGCTGAAAGTGGAGTTATGAAACATGATTTGGGCTGAAAGACATGAATACAAAGAGCTTTGATCAAGTGCTACACATATAAAGACTCATTTAAGCTTAAATAACCATATTTTGGGCTTAAGTTACTCTTTGTATTTAGGCTTTTATTTTAGCACAAAGTTTATAAGTTCTGGGCTAATGTATTTGAAGTCCATTAGTATTTTAAGACAATTTAAATCAGTTTTTTTTTTTATTTTAATTAGTTGGGTTTCATGTTTAAAAGTCCATTAGCGTTTTATTAGTTGGGTTTAGTGTTTCATGACCCATTAGGGTTTCTTTTCACTTAGAGTATAAATACTCCTTTTAAGACCTTTTGTAATGCAGATTTGAGTTTATAATATTGTGAGTTTGGTTTATCAAACTTGTGAGAGTATGTTCTCTCTAGGGTTCTTCATTGAACTTATAGATTTATCAAGGCTTGGTCATCCTTGTGGCGTCTTCCAACACTTCGGGTCTTTGTTCGTTCGATCATCTAGGCCTTTATTTAGCTTTCTTGGGGTTGTATATTTCAACTTGGTGGTGGGTTCGTGAGATTTTCCTTTGTGGGTTCGCACCATTTGGTATCAGAGCTTCAACCTAAACTCAGGTCATACCTTTTTTTTTTTTTTTAATTTCATGTTTCTGGACGTTCATAAAAACCTATCTGTTCGGCCACTTTCCAGTGGAGTTTTCCGACGGGTAATAGGTCTTTTTTATAGTTCAGATCTTTCATCTCGTTTTGGATTCATCGAAATCGAAATTTTCTACGAAAGTTACAACCCATTTTTAGAATCAGCGTTTTCTGAAAATTCTGGGTTAAAATTTGCTTGTTCTTCTATTTTTGGTTGATTCCATGGTATTTTAATTCTAAAAAAAAAGTGAAACAAAAAAAAAGTTACTACAGAAAAAATAAAGTGAAAAGAAACCCTAATGGGTCATGAGACACCAAAACCAACTAATAAAACCTTAATGAATTTTTAAACATGAAGCCCAACTAATTAAAATAAAAAAGCTAATTTAAATTGTCTTAAAATACTAGTGGACTTCACATACATTAGCCCAAAACTTATAAAATTCGTGCTAAAATAAAAGCCTAAATACAAAGAGTAACTTAAGCCCAAAATATGGTTATTTAAGCCTAAATGAGTCTTCATATGTGTAGCACTTGATCCAAGCTCTTTGAATTCATGTCTTTCAGCCAAAATCATGTTGCATAACTCCACTTTCAGCCATATAAGGCAAATAACGTTTTCAACATTATTTGTTGACACACTTGATATTTTCCTTTTGTCAAGCCTCTTGAATTAGCCCATCTAAGATCTCCTTGATCCACTTAGCTCCCAATGTTGTGATTAGCCCATTTGGAATTTGCAATGAACCTTTGACTATGTGTTTCTCGTCATCCCATCTCTCTTCCGAAGGATTCGGCCTTGTATCTTTGCAATGGGTCTTGTGCTTGTTATTTTGCATCAGCAAACTTCATCCCAAATTCCACAGCTAGAGCCTCTATTAAAGCAGGAGCTAACCTGGCATAAATTCTTTTGGCAGCAGAAGCAAGGACATTTCCTCTAAAGTCTTTGATTACACAACTAATACCCCCTCCAGTTTCATTGGTGGCACCATGAACGTTGACTTTGAGAATTCCACCAGGAGGAGGCACCCAACTGTGCACAGCAAGAGAGGGCAAAGTGTCAGAACTAACTTGGTCAAGACTGTCCAAACCACTCTTAGCACTTACAAAGTCATTCCATAACAGGTCCCAGGGCTTCAAATTGATAGTAGGATGGAGTCTTAATTGGTTCCTTCGATCCCATAATTTATAAGTAGCCATAGTAAAACGGTGGAAATCTTTTTCATTCCATTGAGTAAATGCAAGACTCAACCACTGCAAGAAAGTTCAATCAGTATCAATTTCCTGCTAAAAAGGGATACCAGCACAATTCCAAAAAGTGGTTAGAGAAGAGCACAAGACAATCGCATGGAGGACGATTTCATCTTCCAAATTGCACACAGGGCATGTTGAGGAGGTGTCGATTCCTCTATAATTAAGAGCGGCCGAAGTTGGAAGAATCTCTCTACAAGCCCTCCACAGAAAAATTTTCAGCTTTGGAATCAAGCTAGACTTCCAGATTTTTCTCCACACAACCTCAAAGTCATTTAGATAGAAAATAGACCCATAGAAATCCTGAGAGTCAAATTGATTATGGTTTTCCAAGTTAAAAGCAACCTTATACCCTGACTTCACCGTATAATGACCATCCTTAGAAAACCCCCAGAACCATGAATCTGGTCGAGGTAGAGATGGTATAAGGATATTAAGTATAGCATCAGCAACCTCAGTGGCAAAACAGTTCTTGATTAGAGAAGAGTTTCAAGAACTAGCATCCTCACTCATGAGATCACTTACACCCGCATTTTCATTCAAAGAATGATCCAAAAGATGGACTTCACTACCATAACCTGGAATCCATGAGGGATCACAAATCCTAATTGAGAGGCCATCACCAATTTTTCTAACAAGTCCCTCTTTCAAGATCTTTCTCCCAGTCATGATACTTCTCCAGGTGAGACTTGGATTATGGCCCAAAGAGGCATCCAGGAAACTCGAATTCTTGAAATATAGAGCCTTCAAAGTTTTCGCGAGCAAAGAGGTAGGGTCAGAAATTATTTTCCATCCTTGTTTAGCCAATAAAGCCAAATTAAAACTCTTAAGATAGCGAAAACCTATACCTCCTTCACTTTTAGATCTTGATAATCTTTTCCAACTCAGCCAGTGCATTCTAGAAATATCAGTGTTATCTCCCCACCAGAACTTGGCCATCATCATACAGAGTTTTCCACACAGATCTTTTGGGAGTAAGAAACAACTCATGGAATAACAAGGAATGGATTGTGCAACTGATTTGATTAGAACTACCTTCCCAGCTTTAGTCAGAAGTCGGTCTTTCCATCCCTGCACTTTGTTCCAAACTCTATCAACTATAGACGATAACAGAATTTATTTTCATTATAATTTAATTCTATTTCCACATAATGGAGCAGTTATATCTTTAACTAATGTTTTAGTAGTTACATGCAGTTACTCATCATGATGAACGGATTTAGTTTTCTATTTTTATAATTTTTTAATTGAGTATAATTTATGTA